>CAEFZY010060258.1:0-52587 GCA_903066815.1 Brachyrhaphis roseni
TAAGGTTCACACTCAGTTCTCAAAAATTAAATGTTGAACATGGGTCAATACTCATTAAAACCTTAAAGTAATCAAAAAGTAATCAAAAGTTACTTTTTAAAAGTAATCGAAAAAGTTACACTACAATTACATTTTAAACAAGGTAACTTGTAACTGTAACGGATTACATTTTTAAAGTAACTTACCCAACACTGGTTTCCACTAACCAAACCAAGTTTATGTTCAAGAGCATTTGGGCAAACAAGGCTTCTATTGACTTTTATGCACAAATGTAAAGACTGATTGATTTGGATGTTTTTTCTGGAAATTAAGTATATAGTAATTTCCCATCTCATGTGGCATCAATGTAGATATTTTGTACGGTAAATATCTGTTTTTCACCCGGTCCTACTTTCATTCACAGGAATGAATTCAAATACAGGTGAATAAGGTCTGATCTGACAGATAATGGGTTAAAAGGATCCACCCAAATCAACCCTGACATGTTAGCTGGAGCAGGACGAACTATGAAAAGTTAAAATGACTATGAAAAGATATAATATTTCAACTCAGGGCTTAAGATTTAGAGCTCAGAAGAAGCTACATGTCAGATTACTGTAGACTTCTAATTATTTCTGGTGAATTAGGAGGTCTTTTGGAAATAAATGACAATTAAAATGATAGAGCTGTGTGTGTGTGTGTGTGTGTGTGTGTGTGTGTGTGTGTAGTGTGGTTAGAACACAATGGCTGTTATCTAAAAGCCAGTTTGCCCTGTGAGCAACAGAGAATTCTGAAATCACTCACCACATATGAGTGAGAACAAAGTCACATCGCTGATGTAAAACCCAATGATGAAAATATGTTTCATAATAGCAGTGCACTAATTGCACATTTCCAACTGATCACCAATATTTAAAAAGCCTGACCTGCCGATTCCAATTATGGCCGACGGCATTTCTTTTTAATCAGAAAAGTTGCTAAGTATAGCAACAAAGTCACTAAGTCGGCCACGGTGGGATGATGGTTAACAGTGACCTGGTGGCCGGTCTGTCTATCAGTCTCTCTCAAAGCAGAGAAATAGTGGACAGTGGATGATGTTCATACTTTTGTGGAGGAAAATAAAATCAGTTTCTCGTGTATCAGTCGATTGTCCGTCACCCTAAATTAAGGAAATGGGGATCAAATTATTGTTGCACCTTTATTTAACAGAATTCGGAGTTTAACTGAGGAGTTTTCCTTTTACCCAGAATAGTTTCTTTACTCTAATATAAAACAAATCTTTTCACTGACAAGTATTTCTACACAATAACCATGACACAATGTTTTCACGTTACATTACTTTCAATCTTGCACAGGAATAAACAAAAAATCTTGTCCAAAAATAACAACAAACATCTGAATAACTAATATTACGTTAGTAAAAGTTTAGTGAAAAATGTGTTCAAATGCAAACAGGGCTTTATACCCAACAGCAGAATTCAGGTACAACAGCACAATTCACTCTGAAAAACTGATCTATAGCCTTTAACCCAGTTCTCTGAATTCAGTAGCTTTTAGCTCTCATGGTGAACTCCACAAGTGCTTTAGAGCAAGTGGCTTACATAAATGAGCTTAATCCTGTGACAGGGAATCTGCCCTGTGTCATATGCTGCTGTTGTTATGGCAGTAGGGTCTGAAGCAGTACCCTGTCATTTGAACAGCCATAATTTACCACAGTGTGCAACGTTTCAATGGGCCGCTGCACAGAATAGGTTTAGGTTTAGCTGCTGGTGAGAGTTTAACACATTAAAAAGTACAAACATCGACTACCAACCTTGTTGAGCTCTTCTATTCTCCGGATCAGGTATGGGTTGCTGGAGGAGTTCTCAAAGTAAACGTAGTCTGAAACAACAAACAGAAGGAAAAAAATTCAACCCATGACCCAGCCTCAAAGTTTTTCAAACACCAGTCACTGCATAACCCAGAGATGGTCATATGCACAGATGACCAGAGGGAGTTGAGAATTTGATGTCCAACTCGATGCTATAACTGCACTACTTCGAGGTGGTGGTGGTCACCCTCACAACTTGACCCCAGCTCAATGAGAATATAGTGAGGTTCATTTTTATTGATAACAGCAGCAGGCATCAGACTGAGGCTACTTTTTCTGTAAAACCATATTGTTCATAAATAATAATGTTCTTTTTATTTTCCAGTGACTGGACAGATGATTTATTGTGTGGGGATTATGTTTGCTATGAACCCAAAGAACAACAACAGGAGAAGGAGTGAGTCAGTGACTCGCTGTGATCTGCTGGGTTTGTTTAGATAGATTGGAATAATTAATTGAGCTTACTGTACTGTTTGATGACATGTAAAAGAATAATCTCTTTGCCCTTCGGCGCTATGCACATGCGCGAAATTTCCATATGTGTAAGTAACTTTATTGGATGTTACTGTGGCAGTTTTCTGGCCGATCATCGATCTTTAAACTGTCTGGCCTGCTGATTTTGGCCCATATCAATGTTTTGCCTGAAAGTTGCTAAGTTGGTAGCAGTAGCTGACTGCTGTTGACCCTGCTGGTGAAGATGTGCACCACAAAGAGAAAAGGGTTCTGTTCTATTAACTTGAACCCTTCCAGAATTTGAGCCATAGAAGTCTGCTGTCACCTAAGGGTGGGAGGTCACATCTGTTTTTCAATGCATAAAGATGAAGACAAGAACGATTCAGAATGGATTAATGTCAAAACGTGATCTATGGTGAACGCATAGTCACATGCACCAGGAGACACGCTGTGTCAAGTCAAGTTTATTTGTGCAGTACATTTCAGCAACAAGGCAGTTCAAAGTGTTTTACACTGGAAAAACATAATACAGTAAAGAATTATGAAATAAGCAACAGACATTACATTTTGTTCATATGTGGGCTGTGTACAACTTAAATGTATGAATATTCTGACAGATGACCAGAATTCATTTGAATTTTGTTTCAGATTATAACTGAATGCGTGTTCTTTAGAGCATAAGGTCATAATCCTGATATGAGACCCGGTTCATCTTCCCTCTGCCATGAAAACTGACATATTCATATATGCATATAGAATGAACATGCTGTCAAAGACTCATCAGTTCAATCAGAGCTATTTTCCCTGTGGGTCCACTAAATGTGGCTTTAGGATTAACACAATTCATTTCAAAAGTTTCTTTCACAAAGTTTGACTGTTTTTATTATGTTTTTATACTAATGTGATATTCTGGAGACTCCTTCTCCAATATTGTTCTGTTGGGTAAGAATAAGCAGAACTGCTAGTTAACAGTTGAGCAGGCTGTGCCTGTAGCGCACTCTTCATTTACTATGTTTCTGCTGCAGGAGAAGCACATATAACTAACCTCAGTTATTCAGCCACACTGCAAACACATGTGCTTATCAGCTGCCTGACGCTGCCACGGCTCCAGAGAAATGTCTGCTGAGCTTGCAGTGACATCAGTGATTATTAACGCCATCAAACACATCAGCTTTACACACACACACCCCACACATACACCCCCCCACACACAGAAAAGCTACCTGATAAAGGATAATCCTCAGAGTGATTTGTGTTGACATTAAGCAGCTGCTTCTTGTGACTTTTATTTTAGGTGTGATCTTGATATGAAGCCTTCAACATCCTGATAAATGGCTGTATGTAAATGAAACTGAAGTCATCATGTGATTAACATGTTTACTGAGGCAATCGTATCATATTAAAGCTGTTTATCATAAATACAACAGATATTGAGCTGGTGCTTGTGCCCCACCTCGTTGCAAAAACCAGGAGTTAATGACACAAGGCAGGAGAAAACTCAAACTGACTGCAGTTTTATTAATAAAAAGGATTTCTTTGTAAGTACAGTTACTGTAATGCAAAAGCTTGGGGGTTATTTTACATTGGAATGGACGATAAATGGGGATCGGCTGATGTTAGTCCGGTTCAGGAAATAAAACCGATGTTTATTTCCATCTTATATCTAATCATCTAACATTGGTAATGTAACAGCAGTATTAATATTGAATCTCAGTCCAAATATTTATATCAATGCATTTATGATTTTATATCAACACTGCAACAAATGTTTACATTCCTTAACAGTTTTTAAATAACGTTTCTGCTCTTATTTAGGCATCTCTGCTGGTTGCGTACTTTTATTGTCACTTATTATAGATAATCTGTTGTTTTTAATTTACAAATACACAATTTGGACATTTTTTCATTTTATACTTCTCAGCTGCACAATCCTTTAGATCAGAGGAATATGGATAATATTTTACTATTTTACCCCTAATGTACAATATGCTATTCTGTTTTTTTATTTTTGATATTGTTGTCTTTGTGTGAAGTTACATGCTTCAATTCAACCTGAATTCCCCCCACTCTGGAACAATAAAGCATATTTCTATTCTAATATTTAACATCCACATCACAAATCTCTCTCTTCCTAATATTGTGACGTGCCAGCAGCAGTGGTTTGTGTTTAAACCTAAAGCTCAGCGCAGCTTATTGCACTTTGGGGACAGATATAAAATTAACAACAAAATGCTGGGTGCAGGTGAATAAGTTCACAAAACAAGTATTGTCCTTTTAAAAAAAGAAATATGACTTAGGGAATAAAATAAATGCAGACAGACTGAGATATTAGAGGATGCTTAGAGCAGCCGGAGGCCGGTTCCATTTGGTGAGCCCACAAGTAGGCAGAGAGCCTCTAGAGGATATGGCTGCTTTCTGATGCATCACCACTAGCAGAGGTGGAAAAGGAAGAACTCTGAAAGGGAGAGGATTTCTTGCTCTATTTAACAGCAATGTAAAGCCTGAATAGGGAAGCATCACATTGCTGTACACAGTGAAAGAACATGGCATCCCCCTGTTACATAACAGTGGATAAGAGTAAACAGGAGGACGTGCACGTTCATGTGCCTAACATGACTAATTGTAGCTGTTCAGACAGTGATGCTGGACGTTTCTCCATGGTTTGTTTCCTCTGACACAGGAACTGTGATCCAGGGAAACACCACGTTTCAGTTTTCTGGATAGTTCTGAGCTACATGTATGCACATCTGAGAATCAGGCATCATTTGGAGAAAAATGAACAAAAAAAGGGAGAGGATGCCGCTGAGCATTTGTTGTGGAAGAGCTAGAATAAAGAGGACATTTGACTAATCTGTGTAGGAAGAAATATGTAAACTCTGCACTGTGTGAATTTAGTGTGGAAGTTTGTCAGGAATCCAGTCTGTCCAATTACATGTCATTATTTTATAAGTTAAATTTAACAGGGGTGCACTGATAATCGCCTTCGATTTCTTGAATTTTGGGAGATTGACGATCGGCCGATACGTACGTGAGAAACAAATCTTATCCAGCGATTTTCTCTCCCTCCGCAAACGTCTGAACATCAGCCACTGCCCCCTTCTGGTCTGATGTGAGACAGGTTTGACTGACAGACCCCTCTGCCCCAGGAGGTCACATCTGGATGTGTGTGGTTAACAACAGTCACCACACTGTTGCCAACTTAGCAACTTTGTTGCTATGTTTAGCAACTTTTCTGACAAAAATAAAATTGGAATCGACCAAAACTGGAACCTTTAGGTCAGACATTTTAAAGATGGTGAGCGATCAATACGCTGCAATTGGTGCAGGCCTAAAAATTAAGCACTGACTGTGTTGTTAAACCTGAGAATAAGCAATAAGATTTTTGCATATTTGTCATAAAATGCCTATGAAAGCAAGAACTGCTGTTGAGTCAAAGCAAGTCTGCCATCATACAAAATTACAAAAATATTCATGTCTTAAGCTACATTCATAAACTTTAAAATATTTACACCAACAGAACCTAATTCATAATTGTGAAGTAGAGTGAAAATGAATTGTGAGTTTAGGAGAAATTAAAATCTGAATTGATTGCTGTAAATTTATAATGAACTCCTTTCAATCCTGTCCAATTTATCATCTTCACAAGTTCACACAATAAATCTAAATTCTTACGACAATAGAAAGAATTTCATGAACAGAGTTCTATTGTAACTGTCATGACGACACCAGTGTCTGATTTTCAGTGAAGGCCTCAGAAGTTTGTTGGAGAGCATTACTCATCACCCTGAATCCACCATCTCCACAAAGAAACATGGTGGTGGTAAAGTTATGCTGTGGGAAGAATGCTCTACTTCAGCGGAACAGAGAAGGTGTTAGAGTTGATGGGAAGATAAATGGAGCTACATAAAGAGCAACCCCAGAGGAGGAACTGTTAGGCCTCTTCCAGCGGCCGTCCCTGCAGCTGGAGCCATGATGGGAGAACATTCATGTTTTAGAATGTGATCCCATTCTAAAACAGTGAAGTATTCTAAATTGCTGCACAACAATGGGAAAAAATGCTGGTAAATGTTGCCATGACTTGCATCTGCTATTTGCTACTTTGGTAATGAGATGATTGTGCTGCAGTTTCTTAATGACTTTAAAAACGACTCTAACGCGCTCCAAAAATATTTTCTGCTGCATTAAACAAGCTTCCCCAGCTTTGTAACAGACATAGTTGGCCTGAACATATGGTACCTCTGTAATTAGAAAAAATTTATTACAATCCAGTCTGAGCAGGTCTTTGCAGTATTGCTATTGCGCTAAGGACAAATTAGCAATGCAACATGAAGGCCTACATTAACCTGATTAAGAGATTGAAAAAGATTTTTTACTGTTTTTCTTCATCCAGCCTGCTGGAGTTTTAGCTGTTTCATAATAAAAAAGCAACAGAAATTTTAGACATGTTGTTGGCAGTCTACAGTTTAGACTCTAGACTGTCTATGCACAGTCTACAGTCTGTGCGTAGACAGTTGTAGACTGTGTAGTCTATGCACAGTCTACAACTGTAATGGCAGCAGTTACAGTTGTGGTAACTGCTGCTGTTCTACAAAGTAATGAATCAGAGGGCTGTATGCTAATTTATGCCACACTTTTTCCCAGATTTACATTTTCTGCAACGCCAAAGAGAAGACAGTAAGCAGCTTAGAGTCAGACTTACTGTTTTATCCCTTTTTTAAAGGAGTAAGAATTTTTAATCTTATGTGACATGTTAGTTGTGAATTTCTGATGATTATCAGGAATTTAAAAATGTTGATTTAAAGGAGGCAAAGATACTCTCAGAAACACAGTTGCACCTAAAGGCTTGTGCAAAAAAAAAAAAAAAGAATTGCCTTGTATTTTATGCAACAGCTGCAGGAAGAGCAAATTTCCTAAAGGGCAAAGCTGCATGACACTACCTGTCCTAGGAAAGCTGCTCTGCTGATACCAGAACACGTAAAGTTCTGGTATCAGCAGTAACTTTGGAAGTTCAAGTTGAATTCGGATCACAATGCGACCTGTTGTTCATCGGAGGAGAGACTGGTGTTTCTTCAAGTAAACTGAAACATATTTAAACCCTTTCATAATCATTTTTAATCTGACTGTTAAGATTCACATCTTGTCAATGCTCAGAATTTTTTCTAATTAATACTGAACAAGTCTTTATATGGTCTCTATTCGTTTGAGAGTGATCGCCTCTTTGTCACTTGCATTTAACTTTTCTGAACAGCAACAACACTAAACGAAACAGAACCTCGAGTTCTAGACATATCTTCATGTATTTTGTATTGTGAGCACCACCTTTAATTCTTCTATCAATCTGGGTTTTGTTTACAGTCATACACATATGACAAATATAAGTAATGAACAATCGACTGTAAAGATCCCCGTCTATGCACCATACTGTGCAGACCAGTGTTTAATCAGCATGACCTAAATACCCTGCAGACCCTTGTGAGTGCTTACACACAGCTAAGCCTGCCACACTATCCATAAAACATGTCTGTCTCTGCGACAACACTCTCCGACTGAGAACACCTCTTTCTAACGTCGTAACAAGATATTGTGAAGAATAAGCACCAGAGACAAAGCAACTGCATAAAAAATAAAAAGTATGCTTCTCCAAACAGTACTGTTAAAAGCTACGCGGATAAAAAAAAAAAAAAAAGGATGCTAGCCAAATGACAGCTATAACTTTGTGTCCCTTCACAGTGCTCATGTTTACTCCCCGGTACTGACGAGGAAGGCTTCAGAAGTACCAAACACGGTTCGGTATGTACAGCATTTCTGCTCTCATACACCTTTCATTCAGTGGGATTTTACACACGCCATTATTCTAATGAGAAAGTTTCCCAACACGGAAATTGGAACGTGTATTCGGGTATTTTGCAAGTATATAATGTACAGAATATATCATAACTCCGAGTGTTCAGCTGACCAAATTCCATTATTGAAGTTATTTGAGTTTTAAACTATTATACTTCAAGCCATTTAAAAAAAAATAACGTTCAGTCTGTACCATCAGGTGGCTTTAAGCTAACTAATTTTAGCATTCACTGTTAACTTTGCTAGCGTAACAAATGAAGCGGTACGGCGAAGCCAAGCTAGCTGCTACAGACCCCGCGAGGTTCTAGCTTTTTAGCGGCTAATGCTAATAGCCTGGAATTTCCATTTTCACTCTCCAACATTAGCGCCAATTTAAAAATTATTCCGCGAATGTCCAACTACATGAGCAATAAGCTTTCCGAGGTGTCATATCTGAGTCCGTAATTAGTGTTTTTCCTTCAAAACTTTTCAGAGAACAGTTCACGGAACTCGACAACAATCCGCCGTGGGATATTTGTTAAGACAACTATGTAGCCGGGATATCGCATTAATGTTTGTAAAAGTTGCATGTTTCATCTATGGTGTAACATTAAGCAACAGTATTAGATATATTGATCAAAAAGGTTAATATATTTATTTGCAAAATCCCATACAATCGTATGTTTCAATAGATTGTGGCGTTCTTTCAAACCAAACTTGAAGCACGCACGAAGGCTAAGTGACAATGAAGTCGGCATCTGATCCGCAGTTTCAGACTCAGGGCTGTTGAACGGATTTTAGGGATTCTGGAATATTTCTAAGGAGAAATAATCAACTTCGTTAAGTCAGAGCGGTGCTTGATTACTCTACTCTGTCTGCACATTATTTTACACACAGTATTTGATTAGATTAACTTCCCTTGTTATTGTTTAAGGTGGAAAATACCAATTTTATAGCCGTTTTGGCAAAAAAGTTGCAGTTGAGTCCTGCATGCAATCAGTTAATTTTTAGTCAAGTCAAATCTGTAGTAAATTATTCTACGCTGTTTATAGATGCTTTCATACAGTTTGTAATAACCTCATTCTCTTTATGACAACATATATTCAATGTTTTATTTTGCATTGGAAATCAACATTTAATATTAAATCCATCTGAAAACTCTTAGAATGTTTAAGACTGGACAGAATTAATCTACTCTTTATTCTTTGAAATGCTTCAAAACACGAAGATTCTAGGATTTAAAGTTTAAAGGACCTGATCTATTGCCCAAATACAATTAACACCATTAATATTAGATACGCATGAGTTAAGCATAGCTGAAAAATATCATGTTATTTATTAAAGCAATCCTTTCCAGCTTTGACCTGTCCAAGAACTGTACCTTTCAAACTAGATTATTTATTTTCATGTATGTTTACAAAAATTGTAACGATCCTTTAGACAGTGAAGAATAAGTCAGTTCAAGTTGGGCCTGTCGGATTTAGAATTAGACCTGATCTAATTTAGTCCTGTTCTCTAAAAGAGCATGACAGATTTTTACTCAAGTGTCTAATCGGTATATATGAATCTAAAGCTAACTTCAGCATCATCGAAAGCTAGGCTATAGCTAGCTTGAGTTAGCAGCTAACCGAATAGACAGCTAGCGGCTAGCCACCTGGGTGTCGAAAACGAACAATCACATCGTGTGCGTGCGTGTATGTGTGTGTGTGTGTGTGAGGCAAGGGGGGGGGGGGTCTCAAATATATAAACCATTCCTTACCTCCCACTCGGTACATATTGGCCGCCATCCTCTTGCAACCTGTATTAAAATCAATTCCAGGGTATTCCCCGCTTGGGTAAAAAATATCGACGGCTTCTCTTTTATTCCTTCATTTATCTTAGACACCCCCGCCGCGAAACAAAGCCGGCTCCGGGCTCAAGCCGAGCTGTGGCGGGTAAAAAAGTTAAAAGTTTCCTTTAGTAAAGCTCCGGAGATAGTCCCCAAAAAACAGAAGTATCCTCTTTTCTTCGGCCCCTTGGACGACCTTCTCCTCTTCTTCACTCACTCATTCACACGCAGCTAGCCTGTCTCTTACTCCACTCTTCCTCCCATCCTCCGCTCCAAGCTTCATCCTCCTCTTCTTCACCTCCGCTCAGTTCAGCACACACACACTCGCACACGGAACACTCACTCACAGGTCCCCTCCGACAGTGCGCGAATCGTCATCTTCGGCTATTGTCGACAATCTCCGGCAGAACCCACAATTTTTTTTCACTGGGTCCTGGTTGGTTAAGAACCTGACCTTTGGCATGAATGAGTAAGAAACAGGGCATTTCGTGCAAAAATATTTGGAAAATATAATGCTTAAGACTTGATTAATTATTTTTGTAATGAGCTTTCTAAAAAAGTATAAGAGAGTGTAGATAACAAAACCTAGTTCATGTAACAGAATTTTTTTGACTGCAATTTATTTCCCACAGTGAACTTAAAATATTTGTGAGTTGCATTGCTTTGTCTTTAAACACAAGTACACTAAAAACTTCTGATAAATTTAGTGTTGTATTGCAATACAAAGCTTTAAACAAACATAAGGGATACACCAAAACCTTAAGCTTTATGTGTTTTCATTCTACAAACTAAAATAAATATTTCTGAGCCTTTAGGAATAGATATAAAAAAAAATCCTACAATCAAGATGAACTTTCTATTAGTTTTGTTTAGACATCAACTTGAAATATTTCATATAACATCTTAGCCAGAGGTGATGTTACATTTTAACATCTTTCATAACATACTTTATTTGTGTTTTCAAGAAAAACGGCTAGTTGTAACACACCACTTTCAGTACTTATAGATACTCTTACACATTTCAGTCAGATATGGTGATTAACCCTTTTAACAAATGAGATATAATCTGCTTTACATCTGTTTGGCTGTTCAAAAAATCCGTCTGTCTACAATTACAAGTCAAGAAATTTCAGCCAGATCAGAAGTTCAATTTTAAAAATAAAACCCTGGTAATAAATTTCCCACTATATCCATACAGAATAATATTAATACAAAAATGTTCTCAACCAACTTTCAGTTTTCACTGAAAGTCTCTACAAAGACAAAGCTCAATTTCATTAAAGGTACATCTCACATTAAAAGGGTCAACACTGCCCTCTAATGACAACTAAATAATAACACAACTTTCAGTTTTTATTTATTTTTTGCTTGTATTAATAATCAATACAAAAAAAAAACATTTACTACAAGTAATAATTTTCAAGTACACTGATCTAAGGTCACAGAAATTAATGAATTAGTAAGATAAGCAGGGTTCGTGTTGACAGGAGTTGTTCTCCATCTTGTTTCATAAATGCACAGAAACAACCAACACTGGTCACTTCTGTTTAAAGTACAAAAATATAGAAGAGCATTTCTATAGGCACTATGGCATACTGTATGTTATAACACAAAACTCAACACGACTTAAACAGGCATGTTCACAGAAACTATAAGGTAATAGTCACATTATGCACCACTCAACACACATACTAACTTTCCTCACCACTTACACATCAGAATGCAGAAGATTCTGTTACACGTGTCAGTTTCAGATGGATTTACAAAGTTATGGTAGGGGGTTAAAATGGACATTTCCCCCTGAAGAGAATCCCTCTGTGCTCATGAGACTGACGGCAGTTGTGCAGCAGAGGCTAAATGAAGCTGATCGCTGATTAGCCTCAGTGGCTGTGAGCAGACAGCTTCCCTCCCTTCACTAGCAGCACCAGCAGCTCCGTCTAGCTGGCTGGAGGCTCCGGAGAGCTGGTGGAGGTGGAGGAGGCAGAGGCCAGTGTCTCCCTGCTTTCTCCCACCCCACCTCTGGTCACCTTCCACTGCAGGATGCAGGTATCCTTTCCACCAATGGAGAGAAGGTGGGAGTCATTGTGGGTGAAGCAGACGTTGGTTACGTGACTCCCGTGGCCCTCGTACTTGTGACTTGGTGCCTGGGGAGGGGATAGGACATTGAAGAGGAAGCCCTAATTAATTAATCCCTTGTTTTCCTCAATGTAGGATACACTTTTTGAAATCCTGTAGTTGCATGGTGACACTGCCGAATAAGATTATACTCGTGTACTAGTGCTTCTTTCTAGTTTCAAGTTTATTTTTCAATGAATTCCTGCCAGAAACGACTATTATTTCACGAAGCCTGTTCTAAAACTTGTGAAGACCATTTCTTTCAATCAGACAGGCAATGGGAGGTGGCAAATATTTTCAGTTTGTGTTCTTTTGATTATGGGTTTTATTTCATTTCACACCATTATTATCTTGTTTGTATTTAATTGTACATCTGTGGGGGGGTTTTTATCTGTGAAAGGTGCAATATAATTCAAGTTTTCTTACTTAAACTGAATTAGTAAATGTGACTGACTCATTAGACCTGCAGTCCAACTGAAAAGTCTTGCGATGTAGAGTGACCGTGAAATGAAGGGTGACTGTGCCAGCAGTACCTTAGGCTTAGGGCAGGGGTACTGGAAGAGGTGGACCTTGCAGAAGTCATCGGCCACTGCCACCACCCTCTCATTGTGGGAGCGACACAGGGCGTTGATGTCTGTTCCATCTGAGCCCTCCAACCACACACCTGCAAACCACAGAAACACTGGCATCAGCCTGGCTCCTTATTCCAATGCCACAACTTTTACTTGCAGAGTGTGTTTGATGCTTCTCACCTATGACATGGAAACCCAGCACACAAGTGAAAGAGGCCCATTCTCTGTCTTTGCTCTCAAAGCGGTTCCTCAACAGCTTGCACCCTCCTGCAATGTCCCCTATTAAAACATATTGAGAGAAGTTAAGTAGGCTCTATAGAAAAGATGTGCTCCAAGTGGTTCAAGCCTCTCCACCTTATGGTCTACAGTTACTTTAGCTGATCACTACAACACAATTTTTCCTGGTGTAATAATGGAAACATTTTTTTCAGTTTATAATATCCATAGCTGCACAATTCTGGATGTGTACTTACAGTAGAGGATCTCATAGTCGCCTGAATTTGACACAATGTAACAGCCGTCTTTGGACCAGTCAAGGTGAGTTATGAAGCTGGAGTGTCCCTAGTAAAAAGACGGATATGTTTGTAGATTATTTTATTCTTCAGTTTTCTTTTTCTTAATAAAAAAAAAAAAGTCTTCTAAGCATTAATATAAGACTGTGGTATGGATTTATCTCAGTATATCTGTGTCGACATTTTGACTTGGTCCCTCCTAACGTCTGGTTTGGTGAAAAGAGCTCAGAAACTTCTGCATTTTTACATCTGATGAGAGGAGCAAACCTCCCCCCTCCCATCCTCATCACTTCCTACAGAGGGACAGTAGAGAGCAAACTGACCAGCAGCGTCCCAGTCTGGTTTGTGGCATGTAACACCTCTGTAGCGCCACTGTGTTTTCCTTTAATATTCTGACTGGCAACGTATACGGAGAGTGGTGAGGACAGGAGAGAGAATCATCAGGACTGAGCTTCCTTCCATCCTTGAGACCGCTTCCAGTCGCTGCCTGACCAGGGCTCGGCCAATTTCCAAAGACCTCTCCCACACTCACCATAGTCTGTTCACACTGATACCCTCTGATCAAAGGTTCAACAGCTTCAACTGTAAAACAACCAGATTGCACAACAGCTTCATCCCTCATGCCATCAGACTACTAAACTCCCATTAATCCTTTTATTGTATGTATTTATATTAATTAATTAATTAAATTATTTTTTGGAGCTTTGCAACTAAATTTCACTCAATATGTACATGTTAAATGTACAGATGGATGACAATAAAATGTCTATGCATTGCACATAGAGTGAAAGATTTTTCTTTTCCATCCATCCAGTTTTTGTGTTCCCTTGTCCCTAGTTGGGTCAGGAGGGGTGCTGGTGTTTATCTCCAGCGAGACGAGAGGCGGGGTACACCCTGGACAGGTCACAGGGCAACACAGAGACAGACAGGACAAACAACCATGCAACCTGGGACCTTCTTGCTGCAAGGCAACAGTGCTACCAACTGCGCCACTGTGTTTTCCTTTAATATTCATAAATATCTTTGCATTATTATGCAGCAAATGAAAAAAGTCAAGAGTAAGTGGAGCCTTCTACAAGCAATCTATGCCGCCCTCTGCTAACAAGATTTATAGAGAAGTTTCCATTTTTCGGCATAATTTGGCAACGGCCCAACACTGCTAAAAGTACCGCTTTAATCACCATGGTAACACCAGTAAACTGCCCTGATCTAAAATAGGTCAGGCCAGATCAGGCCACTGTTGTCAAGAAGAAATGACAGACCCCAGAACTGACAGCAGTAGCAGCAGATTGGTGAAGGCTGCTACCGAGGTAACCTGGGCTTGTTGCACACCTCAGCAGAACCACAGGCTAATGCCTCCATGCCTCGCTGCATTAATGCAGTAATTTACGCAAAAGAACCCGAATTCCAGGTAACCTTTACCCTAACTCTGTATAGCATATGCTAATTGAGCGCATATGCTGGACAGTACATTTCAGTATTCAAAATATTATTTTCATTGGTCTTTATCTCACTTTGTAAGAAGTACAGAGCAAATCTTCAAATTCTAGACAAAATAATTTTTGGTTTTATTCGCTATAAGCCACAATCATCAAAATTAACAAATGCTTAAAATGTATCACTTTGTCGGTAAGGAATCAACGCTACACATGTTTCACATACTAATTGAATTAAAGAAAGAACTTTAAATAAAAGTCTTACTTCTTCCTGCTAATGATACACATGCATGAATGTAACTCACATTACACCTTCCGAAGCGACTGTAGCGGCGACCACTCTCTGTCACGCTGTAGATGTAGATGAAGTTGTCGTGAGAGCCTACAGCTAAAAAGCGTCCGTCTGAAAACACAAGAAGCCATTACTTCAGTTAAAGGGGACTTCCACTGTTTTTCACGTTATTCCTTCTTTCCTCAATTATGTACAGAGAAGAAAATTTAAAAAAACAACAACAAAAAACATACAGACTTAACTAAATGTGTGCTTATATTCTATCATTTTTTCCCCCCAAATGCGATTTTTTTAAAAATTATTTTCTATTTTTTTTAAATAAATTTTCAAGAATCATGCATAAAAGTCATATAAATTTAATTTTGTGTAGAATTTTGAGGAAAGAGATTAATTTGATATAATTTTTAATAAGACTGTGGAAAAAATAAAGAGATGTTAACATTTTCCAGATGCAGAAAGTTCTGAAACATTGTGATATGCATTACATTCTTTAAAAAACACAAAACAAAAAGTGTAATTTCTGCAGATGGCATACCTGGTGAATATCTCATGACTGATAGCTGTTCATTCCCATCTGTTGATTCAGAAATCACCTCCTTGGTTACCAAGTCGAGAACCACCCACCTGTCAGAGTTACAGGGAGAAGCAGACGGTCAGGGAGCTGACAGGTCTAACATGCACTGCTGCTGCTTTATGCTAACTAATCCAAGGTGAAGCTCTTTTTGTTACATTGTACTGCAACACACTCCACATTTATTAACAGCTTAATAAAGATGTGTAAAACGCCTTCAAGTAAATGAATGAATGATAAATATAGTTTATAATTCACATCTCAGTGCACTCCTTCTGTAGACAGGTGCCTGAGGCTGCAGCCCTGCAGGGCGTCACACTTTTGTTAAATAAATTACACTGCCTGGCCAAAAGAAAGTTGCCAGATGGATGTCACTAAACAAATAGGTACAAGCCTCCTATTGAATAATTGCTGCATGTTTCAGCTGGCAGCAAGTTATTTAACCCCAACTGGTGCAATGAGTTGCTTCTCATTTTTGGTCATGGAAAAGATGTCGGATGTCAACTCTGCACTGTCCCTATTGGAGCTATTTTAGATGATTTTAATATGATCAGCAGAACTTCATATCAATGTTGTATAGTTATTATTATGTATTTGTGTTGCATTACCTTCCTGTGCTGAGGCCAACAGACACAACCGATCCGCTGGGGCAGAAATCAGCACACAACCCATACTCCTGTCAGAGACAAACATCCATTTAATGTTTGTTGGATAAATGCAGTTTGTCTGTAAAAGCAAAATTGGGACATTTTCTAGATTGCAGTAAAACCGTCAGTCTGCATATCTTTCTGTTTTGAGCCTTACTTACACAAAGCTATATTTGATTATATTTCTGTAAGGATATAAGGATTCGCTAATGAAGCGTCTCATTACGCTTCATTAGCTTTAAAAGAATAACTAAATAAGAAGAGCCCAATTTTCAATGTGTTTTTGCTCTGGCACAAACTGATCAGCTAATTTCCTTTCAATAGAGTCCTCATCTATAATCAATAGAGGTGACACTGTTAAAGAGTCCAGTTGAAATCCCTTCATCAGTCAAGTCAGCACTCTGTTTGCTATAAAACAAATATATATGCCACTAAAATCTTTTGAACAAATTCCGCAACAAAGATTGCAACCAAATCAATCTTCTTTTTTTTGGAATAATCAAGCATGTCTGGATTATGTTACTTAGATTAAATAGTGTTAAAGTCTCCAGATGGACAGAGAACACAGGAAGCACAAGAACATCATTCTAAAGAGTATTGAAGCACAGAGCTCAGCTAGCTCAGGAATAATCACTTATATATTTAATTTTATGAAACCCTAACAAATTCATGCTCACTTGTGCCTCATAAAGGGACCCTAGCATTCTATTAATTAATTCAACTACTGATTATTTGTCCATATGGGGGCGCTCACAGACTGTTCATAGACCATTGAATTGTGAGAAAAAGTAAACAAATTTAGTATAAAATAAATAACTCCAAATGAACTAATTCAATCTAAACATGCAGACCAATTTCAGTTCAATTACATGCATTCCAGTTCAACCAGATATTCCAGAAAATCTGCAGATTAATAAGATGCTATAAAAAAAATCCTTCGTTCTGCATGAGTTTAAAAAACAGAGCTAAAGTCTAGAAGTGATTCTTACCTCGAGGGTGATACACCAGTCCAGGTTGTGTTCCTCTGTGTTCCACAAACACACCTGCCTGTCATGGCTACAGCTGAGGAAGATGTTCTGAGAGGGGTGAGTAGCAAGACCCCACATCTCATCTAAATGACCCTGAGACACACACAGAGAGAGAGAGAAAGGCTGAAAATTAAATTTTCTTCCCTCCTGCTGCAGTAACAGCTGATCTGAACTGCTTGGTCCATTTACCTCAAATATGCAAACAGAGCAAAAGGAAAAGTCAGATTATGAACATACCTGAACTATGGCAACAAACCCATCAGAGAAAGATCCTCTGAGGATTGCATTTCGGGTTGTACCAACCAAAAGTCCCTCATCATCCACAACTGCAACTGTGCGGACAGCCCCAAATTTTTCTGGAATCTGGACATAATCTCCCAGTTAGTTCCAATATTCCATGCATTTCCCTCCCATGAGGAGGATGCTTCACACTCCAGATGTAACACAAACACATGCAGCTGCAGATCACCTCACACTCTCTCTCCGGAGCCAGGTCGGCGCTCCAGCGGATGATCTTGCGGTCTTTTCCTCCTCCGCTGAGCAGAGCTCCACACTTCAGGGTGCACAGGGTAAACACACTGCCTTCGTGTGCTTTGATTGGTCGCACAATCTGATAGGTTTCTGTTTGGAGAGCAAAGTGGGAAAGGAAAAGGTCAGGTCAAAGCTATATGGATTATTTTATACAGTTAATATTATGCTATGACTTTATCTTGCATAATATATATAAAGAATGAAATCTGTAACGTAATGTCACTGTGACATTAGGATTTTAATATCAAACTAAATTTGCTAAGGTTCTCTTGTATTTTTTATTTTTCAAGATAAGCAGACAAGGTTTTATAGCAAGACCCTTCCTGGTAGCATATTGACACACTGACCTTTGGCCCCTTTACCAAGTGTTTTGGTATCTGCAGCAGATTTCGCCCAGGGCAGGATGTTGCCTTCAGAGTCTCCAGTCAGAACATCTCCAGTTAGGCTGAACACAAAGCAGTGGATGAACTTGGGCTTCTTGTATTTCTGTAAATAAGAAAGAAAAAAAAACTTTTAAAAGCAACAATTTGAGAGTTGATTTTATTTTAAATTATTTTAGTTTGCCAAAGACAATGACAATGAGAGATTTTTGTTTTATTCCTCCCCTCAAAGTCAGAAGTTTCCTATGCCTCATCTTAGGAAAGCCCAAAAGATGATGTCATGACTTTGTAGGCTTCTGATAGGTTAGTGCATAGCATTTCAGTTAAATAAAGCTACACCTGTGGCCAGAGTTCAAACTAACTGTCTACTTGTGTGGCATTGTGACAAAATGAAACCAAATGGGCCAGAAGTGTGGTCTTTCATGAGTCTGCTTCTCCCAGATCTCTGCATACGGCACATTCATCTCTTGGAGACGTGTCCTGTGGTGTGATGACACCAAAGTTCATGACCATGTAGGTTCATCATTACACTTGGAGAAAAAGCAGGAAGCTCAGTTGTAAAGTTCTGCTGTAGGAGGGACTGGTGCACTTCACAAAACAGATGGCATTGTGTGTAAATAATATTGCTGTCAATCGATTAAATGTGTTTTTTATCAGATTAATCGCACTCTAGCGCTAATTAAATCTCAATACCTAGCTTTATAAGCTTGATATAGAAATATGCAGGCAGTAGTGGTTCTTACAGGAGTGGTGCAGAGGGGAAGCCCCAGTAATGTTTCTCCCAGTACTCAACAGCAACTAAGGGAACCATACTCAGTTTCCCTTAGTGCACATGTAGTAGCACACTTCAGAGTGCCCAGGGTAAAGACACTGTGCACTCTCAAGTCATCTAAACATGACAAGTTGACAGTTTCATTTAATGTCAGACGGTGATGAAAAAGGTGTCATACGTTTTTATACAGGCTTGAAGTTTTGTATTGTTGTCCTTGTTGATGAAATGAATCTGTTCAAAATGGTCCTGATGTGTCATACATCCTCTTTTAGCATGAATAATTTGTTTGCCTTTAATTTTCAGTTCTCTTTAAAGGGGCTTCCTGCTTCCCCATTCAGGCTCAAACTGAGGAAGCTGCAAACAAGATGGAAGCTCTCGCTCATCACCAACCACTAACACAGAAAACCTGTCAGGACGACGTGACCGGAGACGAGCGGAGATCTGAGCCTTACTCCGAAGATGCCTTGTTTCTTGGTGAACTGCCCTGCACTGAGTGTCCAGAAGTAGACGTGGGATTTCCCACAGGTGATGATGATGTTACTGTCACTGGGGTTGAAGTCCACATCAAACACAGCCTCATTGGTCGTCTGCACACAGGAGCACAGGCAGGTTCAGCTCAACTACAGCAGAGGGACACTGAGGGTCGGTCAAGTCTTCACAGAGCGAAATGCAGCAAAATCAAACATCAAACATATAGGTTTGGTGATGGGATCTGTACTGATGTAAATGTGGAGTTTCCTAAACTTTGGTCAGATCAAAGTAAAACCTGCCACCGTTGAATGAAAGCCAAAAAAAAAAAAAAACATGTTTAGAGTTCACCACTAGCAAAAAAGTGAAGTTGGAAAAACCTAAAACATGCAGAAAAATTGCCCCTAATGGCCACTGATGTCAAAACACACAGAATTATTGTAAAGGGGGTTCTTGACAAACGAGGCCAAATCAGAACTTTTTGACCAGTCAGGAAAACACTACAAGTGATGGAAATCCAGTACATTATGTTGATAAGACTAAACCCACTATGAAACATGGTGGTGGCAGTTTTCTACTCCCTTTTGATTTCCTATAAAAGGGAGAAGAAAATTGATCAGGTTTGCTTATAACACAGCAAGAGGTACAGCAACGGTCTACAGTGTAGTATATTAATGTGTTAGAATGGCCTATTCAAAGCTCAAACTTCAATAATATTGAGAATTTGTAGTAGGATGTTCTCCATCTAGCCTGATGTAATTATTTTGCAGAAGGGTGGGCAGTCTGGAGATATGCAAAGCTGGTAGAGTCAGAACAGACCTGCAGATGTAACTAAAGAAATACCTAATAAAAACCATGCAAACATGTGGTTGTTATATGACAATGTGAGAGATTTCAAGGGTCTGAATAATTTTGAGAAGTGCACAAAAAAACAGTTAAGGATGTAATTTCTCCATTCAGCTTATAAAGAAAAGAACAGTAAAGATTGCAGTAAAGTGCCACACAAAAAGCCTCATTCATGCAGGGAAGAATGTGGTGAAGAAATGAGAGCGGGTGGAAGTTTATTGTTTCTCTGTGCTCTAACTCAAAGGACGGGTCCAGTGTTGGACCGCAGTCACAGGCAGGGAGACTCTTTTAGATCATGTACATTTTTCAACACCAAACTATAAACACACATATTCACACAAAGAATTTGCTAAATATTTATAGAGCTGCCATGACAGCAATGCAGAAAAACGACTCCCAAGAAAGTTGAGTAGTTTGGGGCAAAAAGCCCATTTAAACAGAGGAGAGCCCTCTCCCCATCAGCAGGCTGCACATATGCCATCACCCTCATCTCTCTGGAGATGGAGGTCATTTATAAAGCACCAACACATTCCAATCACTTTATTTTACACGGCACAAAACTTTGTGACTCTTTCAGATTCTGTCTGAAGATGGCTGGATGTCAGAGTTTAACATCCTAAAGTGATTCATGGGATGGTTGCCAACATGGGTGTGAATTTTATGTCATTGAAATCCATTAGACATATTTCAACTGATAGAACACTTAGCATGCTCATTATCCTACGGTAGTTTGTTCTGCGTAAAAAGATCTCAAATTCATCCATGCCAAACTGGATAAATGCCAGGGTGGAATTCAAGAAATCACTAGAGAGGCTGCAGAGAAAGAGCCTGCACAGATGAAGAAGTTTGTTGACCTGAGTTACACCTTGATAAACAAAACCATTATAGACTATAAGATAATAAAAAAGAACTTAATTAAGAGGTGATGTAATTCCCATAAGATGGCTTATTTCCTTTCTGCATTGTGAGGACAAATTGAACTGCCCAAAGTGTGCTTCGTTTTGCATTTGTCTCTTAAATGTTTGGCTTTACAAGTGTGAGATGAGATTCTGCAATCTGAGATGACATAAAAAGGATTTGGAGAAAAAAAAAGGAATGACTGAACTAAACAGATACTTTGCAAGGATATTCAAGGACTCTGAGATATCAAAGCCTGGACTGGTGGAAAATGAAGCTTAACTTCACTGTGTTCTTTACTTACCTTAATCTCTGCGTGCTTGGTCCCCTTGTTGCAATCCCACACAGACAGTATGTGTTCATTAGAGTCATCAATCACACAAAGGAAAGTTCCAGAGTCCTAAATTGTTGATTCAAAACAAGAAAATACATCATAAATAGAGAAAAGGTTTCAAGAGCACAAACATGCCTGAAAACTCAGATTTGACTTTTGTAAATTTTGGTTTGTGTGTTTTTCAAAAGTTGTGTTTGTATACATGTATTCATCTGTTTGAACAGATTCTGAGTTTGTCCAACATTTTAGCTGAGACCTAAATGTCCTGTCCTTTTCTGGGGGAAGATGTAGCTGTTGGAGAGCAAATACTCTGCAGAAATCTCTGTCACATAATATATTAATATATTTTTTACTGTTGCTGTTTTTCACCACAGTCAATTTATCTTTGATTAATTTCAACCCACACATCACTCATATGACAACGAGGACATTTTTTGTTTTGTGCTTAGTTTTCATTCCAACAGGATGAAAACTATTATCATGCAGTAGAGGTCACCTCTGATTGATGCCTAATTTAATCAGTGTATGTGATTCTCCCTCTTAGGAGAGTGTGTGTGTCTCCACCTGTCAGATGAGACACTGGGGTTCAATCCCATCAGGTCTGGTTGATCAAAGATGTTCTTTTTTTCTTTTATGCAGTAGGTATCATGCACACATAGCTCACTTTTACACAAATTTTATTTACTGTTGGAAAAGCATGGGCAGACCTGCTGCACAGATTAGGTTCTCTACAGTCACAGAATCAAGACTAGTAAAAGAAGAACTTGACAGAATTGCATCAGTGAAGCAAAAATGTAGACTGTATCACATTCTGACACTCAAAGCATGATCTATTCAGATATTTTTGGATGTTAAAAGTACAGTGCATATTGATATTTTGTTCAAACAAATAAAATGTTCCTCATTTTTATACAACTAATTCTCTGCTAACTCACACTCACACATTGACTTAGTCTCTGCCACGCTAACTCAAACTATTTTGCAGCAGAAAAAGTGTTAAAGTGTTAAATATGTTTTGATATTCACCTTATGCCATAATTAAAATGTCTAATTCCGTTGACAAGAAGTGCAAACTTTCAGGCTCCCTTTTTTCCTCCCATTGCCATGGTGAATCGAATCATGGATTAATGAGGACTTCTACACACTTGCTCAAGTTTAACTCCAAGGTAATTTGACTCAGAACATTTCATCAGTTAGAGGACATTTCTTTTACTCATATATATCATGCAATCCTGATCGACATGACAACGTCAAGACATTAGTCTGAGCAAATTCAAAGTAAAGAGCAGTTTACAGTTACAATGTAAATTAAAACAACTTACAGCAATGGAGAATGCCAACGATCCCATTCCCACTCCCCTCTGGAAGGTTCCAAGGCCTATTTGCTGCAGGGTGACCAGGGTAGTAGAGTCCCATATATGAACACATGCCTGCATCGGCTAAAATAAAACATAAAAACATTTCATCTACAGACCAGAACAGATCAGATCAAACTTTATTGTCCCCTAAGGAGCAATTTGCTTTGCAGACAGCAAGGACAATCACAGATAAATACATAACATAAGAAAAAAAAATACACCCCACAGCATCCATATAGCATACAAAACAATTATATTTATTTTATTTAAGGCAAAATGTATTCAAATTCCCATGTATGAAATATTACTACATATTCCTGATTGCTAGACACAGGCTCAAGAGCACAGAGAGGAAAGGCCAGTAGAAGGGCAGCATGTTTCTTCTAGTCTCTTACTAAGGAAGCAGTGTTTGAAGCAGATCACATAGCACTGACAGGACAACGCTACATTAGCCAGGACAGGGTTGCTGTTGGTCAGTGATGACCTCAGCAGACATACAAAGACCTCATCTGCTGCCTTCAACAACACCTGTAGAAAGTATCTGATGTCCACTCCGGTGCATACAGTAACTGAGCCTTATGATATATTTCTGTCAGTATGTAACTCCAGATATATTTTTTGGCGTGATTCTAAAGTCTGCACCTGCTGGATTTCACGATTTTGAAATGTACCAATTAATTAAATATATTGCTTTCATTCATGTGTTGTTTTCAGCGTCATCCAATCTTACTGCAACAGCAGTAGTTACCTTTCCATCTTTATCCACGCCGGCTGTCTGTCCAGATGCCACTCGAACTTTGTCAGGATGAACAGCAAGACTGCAGAAAAGAAATGTTTTCACTTATTTCAAAACTTTTAGAAAAGAATCCAAGAGAGAACAAAAATAAGTGCATATGTAGTGACTCGTGTCTGTATAATAGCATGTTGTCACCACAATGAAAACATGCTATTATACAGATAATTGTATAGTTTGTGTCACGTATTTGAGAGTGTTTGTCGTAGAGCGGCTCTCACACACAGTTGATAAATGGTAGCTCTGCTCTACGGGGCTCTGGATGGGACAAA
This sequence comes from Brachyrhaphis roseni, assembly GCA_903066815.1. NCBI lineage: Eukaryota > Metazoa > Chordata > Actinopteri > Cyprinodontiformes > Poeciliidae > Brachyrhaphis > Brachyrhaphis roseni. The sequence goes on from CAEFZY010060258.1 coordinate 23,778, forward strand.
GTACCTGACACCGTCATTACAAATGGATTGCAAACTGTAGCATCAAAAACGCCATCAGTGAAAGTAATAATAGGATGTAGTGTGCCATGTTATTGCACAGAAACAGTTGATTCTGATGAAGTATTGGGCAGTTTATATTCTTAAATTAATTGCACCGCCAACATGGATAAACTAAAACGTGATGAGGACAATCCTCTGTCAGAAGCTCTGATATCCAACCAGATCACTGATGTGGTTGTTCATCATAATCCACATCAGTTTTTAATGTCAGAATGAATTCTCAAGCTGTTCAGGCTGCAGAAAGTTTCTGCTTTACAGAAAAACTCCTTAACATTCAACATGCTGCTCTCCACAGCGCATGTTTTGTGACCAAATTTGAATTGAAAGACAATAAGAGATTCATCATCCAAGAGCTATTTTACAGCTGAGAGCAAAACACTCTCATAGATTAGTTTTATTATTACATCACACAATCATAACACGCCAAGCCCAACAGGCTTACAGGAAACCTCATCTAAATAAAGAAATAGAATCCAGGTCATAAACTGAAGGTCATATGAGTCAACATTCATTCTGCTGTTAGATTCTTTGAGAATTAGTAAACAAAGATTATAATCAGAATACTTTCTATAATCTCTCCATCTGATCGTGCAGCCTTTGACTGGACTTTGAACTCCTCTGTAGTCGAAAGTACTCTAGAGTTAAATGTGAGGCTATCTGGAGATCATGAAGCCAATGAGCTCAAAAATTCTAAATCATTTTAGAGCCTGACAAAAATCAGATTATCTCTGTCATTTCTTGAAATATGAAAAACTAGAACTGAACGAGAGCAAACTTCCCTTTCTCATGATGGCAGCAATGCTTGTCTGCACACCTATTATTATTATAGGGAGGTTATCTTAATAAAGTGATTTAACAGCTTGTTAAGATTTTTTTCCTCCAACTTCACTAAAGTCCAATAATAATCTGCTGCTTGTTCTCAAACAAATAGATTAGGTCACAAATCTGTACAAATAGTTTCAGATCTGGAAGAAACATTTTTTACAGCCTATTTTCATGTCATCCTCTGGCACTCTGTTAGTACTTCAATAAGGTCATAAAGAGAATAATAAGTGTGATAACACACAGCATTTAGAAGCAATCTATATTTTCAGCATTTCAGTCTTTCTTCAGAGAACAGGACTGACTCCGTGTCCAGGGAAAATGCTGCCTGGCTAAGCAAGACAATGATGCTACTGTCAGCTGCTGTTGCAGGTCTTCCAGCATGCAGACCATGCTGATGGAAATGGTTTCCAATGGTCTGACATGACACTCGGGTGCCAGGAGTTCAGAGGCATCCATCATGCAGTTCCACCGGGAACTGATCACAATGAAGCGGTTATCAGTGTGGGATGTGGCTGACGGTCATCCACTTCTCTGCCTTTCTGTGACTCTGCCAATCTCTCTGTATCTCTGTTGAAACTGAAACTCTAAGCTCAGTAATCTGAGAATGTTCACCTGTAAAGGTTACAGTACAATTTAGGTTCATCCTGAAGCTTCACCTTTGCTTTTTGTGAAAAATACATACTGTCGACATGAAAAAACATAGAACATCACTTCATGTCAAGTCAAATTAAGAGAACAAAGTATTTCTTGATCATATTGTTTAGTTTTACTGACCATCGGACAGAGTCGGTGTGTTTGCGGTAGTGGCGCTGCGTGCGGTTCTTGATGTGATAGAGCACAATGACACAAGCAATGAAGTAAACCGCTTCACCAGATGGAAGGAAGAATAAGTTAGCACGGCAGTCCCGCCCCCGGTAACCATAGCTACGGACAGGGTTAAAGTGGCAACACTTACATTTTGCAATGCAACAATACTTATGATAAACCATTCACATATTTATCACAATGTTTAAATTAGGAGCTGTACTTTAGATTAATAAGAACTACTCTAAGTTAATTAATGACACAGACTCATATGTTTAATAAGATCTAGTTGATCTTTACACATCAACTATAGGAAGGCTGATGTACCTAAAATTAAATCCATCATCCCTTTGATGAAGACACTGAGCTCTGCTGTATCCTTTATATGTTGCAATAAGAAGCATAGCTGCAAAAAAATCCTCCAGTTTTGGCTCCACTCTTATTAAACTTTGTGGGTGAAAGTTTTAACGTTTCAACAACCAAAACTTGCAGGCCACAACTACAAAAAAAAAACAAAAAACATACTTGGCACATTATACCGTTACTATGGGTTACTTCTGCAGGTTTTGGCAAAATACATGGCATTATGAACAGCTCCCAAAGCCAGTCAGTTTGGATGGAAGACGAAGAGGGATTTACATTTTTTAGCATCACAGAATATATAAATATTTACATCAACTGAGGAATAACTTCACATATAAGAGATTTGTGGAACAAGGTATTGAGGGCAAACCTAAATACAGTATGATGGGGCTTGATGACGAACTGTCAAAGATTTGATCAAAAGATTCTTCAGCAATGCTTTGGATTAAGGGTGTGTACACTGGTGTGTATCCTGTTTTTTGCAATTGCTTTGATTCCCGATTGATTTGCTAGGTTTCTGTCAGAACTACACAGGACAGATGTCACATTATAGGGGAAAAAGTAATAAATTACATGAATTTTACCTCAAAAAAACCTGTATTTACACTGTACACTTTTTACATCCTCTGTATGAGAGCAGTTTTTTCCACAGCATCATATCTTTCAGCCATCAACGGAGTGAAAGAAACCAGGTGTGAATGTAACACAAGCCCAATAACAAACACACAGCTGAGCACCGGGTGGCCCTCCTGTGGAAGGATACACCCAGTCCAGCTCCAGTCTCTCTGAAGGCAGCTCCATCTTCAGGTTGTCATAGTTCTGGATGTTGGATGGGACGTACATGGTGATGGGTCTGCCACGGATGAACATTTTAATTGACTGTTCTGGATAAGATAATAGAGAGATAAGATGAACTTTATTGGAAATTTTTCTTGAGTACACTCTAGATGCTGCATAACCCAAAACCATCACCTTCGTATTACAGCCACACATAAAACCCACTTTCTTAATGAATCTATTTTAAGAGAAATATTTGCGTAAAAGAAGAACAACTCAAGAACACAAGAAAAAAAACCCCAAATCACACTATGAAACCTCTTGAGTCTTTGCTCTTATCTGGATGCTATTGTCTGATTACGTTAATTAAAGACATTAATAGATGCTTGAGTCTATTAATAATTTCTAACATTAACAGAATTAGGTGTTGAAACTGTTTCTCAAATATTTCAATCCCCATGAAAAAGGATTTACATAAATTCAGAAACGTTATCTTCACAATTCAGATTCACTTCTCCTTCTAGGCAGCTCTTCTGTTTGGTTCAAATTAACAACATATCTAAAAGGTTGAAATGCATTGCAGAAACTACATTTTGCATCACTTTGACTGCTGGAGCACAGTACATATAGAGATGTTCTAGCCTCATCTATTATTCTATTTTTTTTTTTTTAGAAATTATTAAACTTTTCTATCCAATGTACAGATATGGGGTGTAGTTTAAAAGAAAGGAGGCTAGTAGAATACCATAAAGTAGTGAATATTTTAAAAGGCTTTGTTTGCTGTATTATGTCATTTCTTGTGTACCTTGGCTGTAAGTTCCTCTTCTTGAGCCGGGTGAACCTGTGTGCACAAGAATGAAAAAACTTAGCATCAAAAAAAATGTTGTTTACATGAATAAGCTTTAAATATCAGTTGATTGTAAATCTTAACTGACCTAATATGGAAACATCTGTAACACTCTCATGTATTACCAGTAACTTCCTGCTACACAGAACATCTTAAATGTGACTAAGCAGAGAAACTGCTGGTGCCAAGACCAGATTTACTGAGCGTGTTGCGTTTATAATTCATTTGCTATGAAATTGGTCAAATATGGTTACTTTTTATCTGAGCTGAGTTCTTTAAAGCAGTTCTTCACTTCCCCATTAATTAACGAGAGCTGATTTAAGACAGCCCACTAACAAATCCACACAAAAACATTGATGTGCAAACAGGCCGACTGACTAGTAATTTATTTTTGTAAAATACTGTTTCTTAGGAAATCGACCAATACACAGCGGTGCATGATTATGAAGTGGATGGAAAATGTTGTACTTGTTCAAACACGAGTTTTGAACAAGTAGGAAAAACACGAGTAGGAAAACCTTACACTCCAATACAGTGCAATGTGCTGCCACCTGTGAATGTAAAGTATAAATCTAGCCATTCTGTTTCTGTGAAGGCCACAGAAGGTTGACAGAAAACATTAGAATGTTGAAATGTGCTGCAATGCAAACTCTAAAGCATACAAGCACAAAAGAGCAAATGCAACAGAAAACATTGCAAATACAAAATGCTGCAATCACAGACAGCGGAAACAAAAACCAACAATCAAAGAAAAATGCTACAACTGCTGACAAATTGCCGCAACCACAGGAAACAAAGGGGAAAATGCCACAAATAGCAAAGCCATAAACTCGTTCCACAACACAGAAATGCTCCAGATCTCTAGGGGGACCAGACCTTCAAAGACAGGATGTCCAGAAGAAAGAAGGAGGAATATGTGGGAAATGATAGCTACTCCAGACTCCCGGGAGCGATCTGGAGGACTTCATTTTTGTGGAGCCAGTTTTTCATCAATAATGAAGAAAAGACATCACTAAGGCCAAAGAACACAACAGTAAGAGAGGACTGCAAATGTTACAAGACATGGTCATCGGAGAAGCAGCTAAGAGGCTGATGGTAACTCTGGAGGAGTTGGTTTAGATCAAAGCATATTCATGTGTTGGAATGTCCCAGTCAAAGTCTAGACCTAAATTTAGTAGGTGAGAGTTTGTGGGAATTGCAAGTAAAAGGTGAAACTTTCTGGATAAAGAAGATACACCCCAAAATAACTGCAGGCAGTTCTGGTGCCTGTTACTCAGGGAGCTGAATGGAACACACAGCGTTAGAACAACTTCCTTATAATCATGTGTTACTTTGTTGGTTAGTATGCTTCACTATGAATTATCCTTAGAACATTGAGGACATTGTTCAGATGACGCATGAGTTACATTCCAGATGGAAAGTCAGAGGTTCAGTTTGACCTTCAATTCACCAAGTGATGATCTGCCTCACAGTGAGAACCTGAAACCTTCATTTCCCACAATGCACCGACTTTCTCTGGAAGAGAAATGGACCCTCACTGTTTACTGCTGCCAAAGTCAACAGAAGAGACCTTCCTAAAATAAATATTTTCTTTGCTCTATTGTGATCAAAACCAAAACTTGCTTTTCAGACCCATCTTTTCACTGAAAGATGGGTATGAGGAGGTCAAGACGAGGTCATAGGGAGAACATAAAAAGGCACGTTGGCAGCCTACACTGCAGAGCTAACCATCCATCAACCTGCAGTGTGAGTCGGAGCAGCAGTGGCACTCGGCTAACCACAGCGGATATGACTCCAGTGCTGCACCCACAGACTGTCTCCATTCCCAGCAACTCGTATGGAAAGGAGCAAGTTAGCAAGTTGGGGCGGGTGAAATTCTCAGTAAGTGACATAACTGGGAGAGTTCCCTGGATTTGGAACAGATTATGACTCTTCACTGAATTATTTTTGGTACAGACGCTAACTTACTGGCTGCTGAATTAAGAGAATCACTTCACTCTCAAACTATAATCAGTTTGCGTTGGAGAAGCAACAAAAGAAATTCTATTAATATCTTAACCAACAGTAGCAAGATCCTTGAATTAGAAAATCTTAAAAAAATATATGTGTATATACTGCATCAGCCTGTGAAGACATACATTGCTAAATAAGCTGTTTATTTAAAATCATAATCAAAATCTTTGTCCAAATTACCCATCATGAATTAGGACGTTTGCATATGGGGAAGGTTGTAGGTCGGGATTCTTTAGGCAAAAGGTTTGTGTGCATTTTCGTGGTTGTAAAATGTCCAAATACAGACAGGAGGTAGGCAATATCCAACCTTCAAAAATAGAAAACTCAAGATTAAAAAAACCAAAATACAACAACAAAAAAGCAAAGTATAGAGATAACGCACGGACCATACTTATTACTAAATGGAGAGCGGCTGGTCTGTTATTGGACAGTGTGTATCAGTTTCTTCAGCTCATGTGCAAAATTTACAAAAATATTCCAGCTTCTGTGCTTTTGCTTTCTGAATATCCTCAACTGGTCTTCAAGCTGACACTAACCGTGTTCCCATCAACAATATTTTATGTGCATTTTGAAGTATCATATTAGGAAAAGTTGATGAAACAGCAAAATCTGAAATAAATTCCTCCATTTTGCAAAAAATAAAGAAAAAAAAGTAAAAGGTTTTCATACTGGCTGGAGGTGGTTTTTGGCATTTCCATAAAATGGTATGACAATTGTATTCAAACCCAAGTAGTAACACTAGTAACACTGTACAAAATGATTTGTGTAAACTTTGTTCAACACTCTCCTTGGTAGAGTAGTAGTTTGAAGCAAATAAAGATTATCCCGATGTATGCCTTGAAGCATTTGTTCCTAATCTTCTTCATCAATTGTTTTCTAAAAGCTTTGTTCATGTCTTTCCAGACAGACTGAAGTGATTTCTTTGTCACAATCAAAGATGCACAGCCTTCGTTTACTGAGGCACCTTGGTTATGGTAATAAAATGTATTTATGAGGGGCTAAATTAAAACAATATACACATTTTCTTTCAAACAGTTTGATGCTTTGTAGATCCCACATTTGTAATATGAATATTTTAGGCTTTTATTGTTTTTTGTTTCTTAAGAGTCTGAAAGACTGCCGCTTAAAAAGGGCTGATTCTAACCATAGTCAAAGAAACTGTCAACCACAAGTATGGTTGGGAGGGAAACTCTCTTTTATTTTTTTCTTAAACAAATGACTATGTGCTTAGTTAAGTGATAAGCTACTTGAATGCAAGTTGAGAAGTACAGTTCAACGCCAGGCTCACTAATAGAGTACAATAATGAATAAATATGGTTCTGATCCACTAGAGTTCCAGTTTATGAATCGCATCAACAAACAACTGAGGAAATGGAATTAGGCCCAGGTCAACATACTATCCATACCACTTCAGCGTTTTTACATTACAAACAATAACATCATTGTAAGTCACTGGGAAATTAACTAATAAAGTAAGAAACAAAAATAAATAAATAAAAATAAAACATTAAATCCTCAAGAAAAAGAAAAGGAAACATTTTTTTCTTTACAAATAATATCAGTCTTCTGTGTATTTTAATAAAATCCCAATGAGTTAAATCTTTGTAAAAACAACTTTTACTCCACATCAATTCATCCAATTCAAAAATACTTTACTAATTATAGAGAGATATTAAATCCAGTCGTCCTCACAGCTTTGAGTCTTTTGTCTCTATTCATTTTGTCTTAAAATTTCTCCCTGGCAAAACAGAATGAAGCTTCTCTGTCTTTACTGCACAAACGCATCAACACAGCATGATGCTGCCACTATCATATTTAACTATGGGCTTGCTGTTTTCAGAGTGAAACTCAGTGTTACTTTCTGCTGTAAGTCTTCTTGATAAAAGCAACAACTGCTCTGTGCGCCGTCACCCAGAGACGGCTGACAGACAGACAGACAGACAGACAGACGAGGTGGAGCACTGAGCTGTGATGCTGGAGGCTGTTCAGAGGGAGAGACTGGCTGGAGGGGAATCTCTCTGCATTCGGCAGTCTGTACTGAGAGAGACGTGGATTTTCTCATGGATCTTCTGAGAGACAGCAGGATCTGGACCGAACTGTGGCGAGTCGTGACAGGATACAGCTGGCAGTGAGGCACCTGATTTAAAATATTACTGACTTTTCAGTTTTCGGTGGGGCCGCCAATCAGAATGAGTGATGTACAGCTACTTACTTTAACTGACACCTAAGAATTTTTATTTGTGTTTGGGACTGTTCAATATATTCTGGTTTAAATTCCACTGAGAGTTTAAAAAATAAATAAAATGAAATTGAAAGTCTGTTTCTGGTGTCTAAATTTGTTCATCAGAAAATATTCCTATTTCTAACTTTCCAGCCAAATATATAATCTCAGGGGATTATTGCTAGTTTTTTTTCGTCCTATGTATATCCTACAAAATTTGTATGCGATATTTGATTTTGAAGTTTGTTAAATAAATACCTTAACTACAAAGTCTCATTATTAGTGGTTTAGGTAGAGTTAAGTTGAGATATAATATATAGATATGCAAATATGTGAATAGATCAATGTACAATGTACATAATCTACAACTTTCTACAACTAAGTAGTAGAAAAACAAAAAATATATTATGAAGGAAATTAATTCAGAGCAAAACTCTAGAGCAAACCTGTCTGTAGAGGTTGTTTTCCAATCATTCAACAATCTGAACGTGGCTTGAATTTACTAAGATAATAAATGTTTATCATTTTATCAGTAATATTTCTCATTGTGGAATAATGGACTTTAAATGATTGGATAGGGACTTTATGACCACTCAGGTTAATATGTAACAAAGGCTGCTTGTGGAAGATCATTGCTGATGTCTTCCCTACTTGGCATTGTGACAAGGCACACCTGTATGCTCCACAGCTGCCAACTGCCAACCCTCCTGCTTTAATAAAGGTGATCCCACCTGCTGATGATCAATTCATTCACTAGCAGCACCAGGTTGCTACTGAAGCAGCAAGAGTGTACTTAGTTTTTGGACCTGTTATTCTGTCTTTGTGTTTTCTTTTTCACATGAGGTTAGGTTAGATTTAGGACCTAATCATGTTTATGTCTTGGCATCTATAAATCAATGAACAGAAACAGGGTGTACTTTGGAAAGGTACATGCAACAAAAACGTTTCACAGGCTCACCTGCACTGGCTATCAGCTCCTTCGCCCGGCTGTGGAGAGAGAACACACCCAGGTGACACACATGAAACCACGTCACGAGAACACAACGTGGATCTGTCAGCATCCTCTTATAGAAAGGGAGTCTTATGCTAAATTTACACAATCAGTATCCCAACCAGCTGCCTTTTGCAGAGGACATGTGAGTGACGATGTGGTAGCAGCTGTAAGTAATGGCGGCGTACCTCTCCAGGCTGGGGGAGCGGGTCAGCAGGTTGGCAGAAGACGCTGCCTTCTTGTCCAGACGCTTCCTGTGCCTCTCTGGGTTCGTCAACTTCTCGCTGTTTCTACGAACCCTACAGCGGCACAACGCAAACAATGAGCCTTCAAATGAAACAGCTTACACTGTAATTCCACAAACAGGGTTAGAATTTTCCCCAATGGAGGAATACAAAGGGATTACAGGCATGCTAAGACAGAAACATGAACAGCTGTTGTAATTTGATGTAATTTAATTCGGTTTGATAAGAGCTTGTTACAAAAAGTCAGAGAGAAGACGAGTTGATTAGAGCTGATCAGCACAAGATCAAGGCAAGTTTATTAAAGCAAAATGGAAAAGAATTTTGCAGCTTTTAGTTTGACAAAAGTTAGCAGAAACTCTCCTGCCTCTATAGTTCAGGTCATGTCCTTCTGAAGAAACTTCCTCACTGAGTGAACATGTGCTCTTCATTTTCAGATTTCAGGTGAGAATGAGGAATGATTTGGCCCCGTCAGCGGCCTGTTTGGTCCTCGCATTAGCTGGAAGGCAGACTGTCTCTCACACATGAGTCTAGAATATTTTGCTCTGCAGAATTCACAGTAGAGATGGCATAAAATTCACATCACGATGTCTTTCGTGAAAATCATTTTTCCAACTGTGTTCATGGCAATTTGGATGCAAATACAAAAAAAGGCTATGTTCTTTACGTCTTTCAAACTACTCCTATGTGTTCAGTCTATTTTAACTTTACCGTCATGAATTTCATTTCCCATGCTAACCCGAGTCTGAAGGGTTAAAGGTTTTTGAGTTCCTCTCAATATTTTATGCTCCAGCTTTGAGGTGAATGTGCTGGAACGTCCATCAGTGAGAAGATGGACGTCCCACTGATCAGACTGCCAACTTCTATAAATATTTTCTTACTTGATTCATTGTTCCTCTCTACTATCGCCAAGTCCTTGCTCAGGATGAGGAGTTGATTAAAAGTAATCAGCTCATGCTGGCCGTTTCAGATTAAATATGTACATATATTATTGGTATTGTATGATCTGTATTGTATTGCTTGGTGGAACTTGATTGTATGTGACTGAACTTAAATCTGAACCTCCGTGCTTTCAATTAAATGGTATATGTATAAATAGAATTGTTTAAAATTACATATGATTTAACTAGATGGCTTTGTAATAACAATTTACTAAACATTGTCAGTCTTGGGAGACAAGAAACTTGATGTTTAATGGAAATCAGTGGCGGTTTTTGATATGAGCTCTGGGGCGGCATCCCAGGGTGGCATTACAAAGGGTAGAAGCGCCCAAAAACTGCAGAATAAAAATCTCTTATCTGTCTGTAGTGCCCTGTACATGTTTGCTTCTAAGAAGTGAGTGCTTGTTCCACCAAACAGTGAAGTTGTTAAACTGATCAGTTAAACCAAAATAAATAAATAAAAAAACATAATTGATATTTCCAGCTGCATTTTGTTTATAGTGGAAGGATGGCCAGTTCCTCTGGTTCTCAACAATGTCTCCCAAAATATTAACTCAACTACAAGAACAAACTGAAATAACCAACCATTTGGCCTTTAAGTCAATCATTCATCCTTCAATACCAATAGTTACAGTTCATCAAGTAATGGGACTCCTAGCCTCCATAACAAACACATTCATGTAAAAGGAGCAAAACCTATATTTACCACAGTTCACTTCCTGACGATTAGCTGATGTACCAAAAAAACACCATAAAAAACTAACAAAAGACTCATTTACTGCTTCATGGTAGCCTAGACAAAGGAAGTGAAACTGTCTTGGCAATAAACCTTCTTCCTAAATACGTAAGGAAACTTTTAGTCATCTCACAATAAACCATATGTTTAAAAAATCTAAAATAACTATACAGGATTGTGGTTCTGCCTTAACCTTAACCCAAGTTAGACAGAAATAATTTTTTGTAAACCAGACACACTACACAAAACCTCTGGGCAATAAGTTCTGGTTTCCAGGAGGTATCAAGGAAAGAACATGTTTTCATTACATGTGCAATCACTTTTTATATTCATATTTTATGCAATGTAAAGATTTCTATAAGAGTGCAGAGAAATCTCAGAGTAAATAGCATGAACTGTATCTGAGATATTTGGGGAAACTTGGAGGTTCAGGACCGACTGCACAGGCAGGTTTGAGATCATTACTCATGTTTCTTTGTCTCCCTTCATAACAGGCTCATATTCATTTCTGGAATTGTATTGTTTTGAAGTTAATATACATGTCTGTTGATTGATTAAATCTTGCTAATGCTACTATCTGTAATTAAGTTCTAACAAAGTTATTTCGGTGTCCTCCTGTCACATGTTGAAGTGCCCCTGAGCAAGGCACTTGACCCCAGATGGTCTACGGGTCTGCCTACCAGAGTATGATTGGTTGAATGTTTGAAAGAACTTTGGGTGGTCGATATGATGAGAAAAGTGTGATATAAATTCAGACCATTAACCATTAACTGAAAGATTGTGACATTGATTCAAAAAGGTGAAGCTTGAACAGATCTAGCTCAGCGTAGTTTTGTTGTGTCAGTGGAACAGTTGCATTGTCAACAACAAATATTGTACATGGTGAAATTATTTTAGTGGGAAGATGAAAAGGCTGAGTTCAAGTTGGAAACCACTCGGCATTCAAGGCATTGATCAGAGGTAGATCAAGGGCCACAAGAGATCCTGAATGTATGAAACCCATTACATAGAAAACCCTCTTCCAAGCCACAAAAAGCATTGGGAACAAAAAGGAAAGTCGTGCATGCACAAGAACTGGTCCCCAGTAAACAAAAGCAGCTGTGCTTCACCACTATGTTGTTTACAGACCATTGGAAAGGCAGTTGTTCAAAAGAGTCGGAAGAAAAGAACCAAAGTATTCATCCCAGAATTTGAGGACAGTGGTGAGTGATTCAGTGATTAGGTTACTTCTGCAAAACCCAGTTGAATAGCAGCTCCTTGTTATTGTCTTTACCTAATCCTTTACATGGCAGTTTTTCATGAACACTTCCTTTAGTGCTGCCTGTCTGGACAGATTCTCTTTGAAAAGTTACAGCTATTAAGGTTTACACACAGCCTAACCTGTTCAGTCTAAGCATGTGTGTATTGCTAGCCTCACCACACACCTTTCTGTGGTTTCATGCTGACCTGACCTCACATCACATCTTCCACTTGCTGCAGTGTAGTTGAACTAATTATGGGCATGCCACTCAGCTGGATCAAATGTTCCACTCCAGCTCCATGTTTTCCCATCAACCTCATCAAATACATGGGAAAAATTCTATTGGAATTATTTTAGAAAACAGACCCTCACCACCGCTAATCCCTTGGTGTTTTCTGATTCTGATAGCTAAAGGTTTGACCTGTTACAGCACAACTGGGGTTTGCAGAATCCAACTCAGACAATATTGAAGTTGATTGAGTCTTAAGAAGCCATGCAAGATTAACTTGGTTATGCAGAAAGCAGCGGTGAGGCTGGCTCACGCACAGAGTCTTTTCTCCTTCCTGGATGGGGGACAGGGGCCCAGATCGCAGGCTGAGGTTTTGGTCTGAGCCGAGGGAGGCCGGGGCAGAACACGGTTCATCCGGAGAGCAGCTTCTATCCAGGCATTCTTCCCTCTGAAGGGATCTCACCGTTGTTGGCTGAATAGGCTCCTCCACTGACGAAGCCCAACTCGTTTCTTTTTCTTGGTCCCCTCCGACTTCTTCATCCACCTGGTCTTCCTCTTCCTCGTCCTCCATGCCAGGGACACGGTGGAGTTTGCCTCGTGTCCTGTCGAGCACCAGCTCCGTTGGAGGAAGCCCGTCTTCAAGATGGAGGCTCTGAACGCGTCTCGGTAGTGCGGACATGGTGGGCTCAGTCTGAGTTGCCTTATCCAGTGATGGCAGTCTGCCTTGCTGCTCTGCAGATACTCCGCTTCCTATGTGGCCGTTAGCATTGCTCACAATGCTCTCTGACTGTTGGCTGGAGAGGGTACAGAGGTTGGGAACCACACAGTCCAGTCATACAGCAAGACAAACATATAAACACAACCAACGTTAAACAGACAACCATCACTTAGAACAAGGCTGTAACATGTTAGAAACAATACAACAGTCCTCTTATGACCATTCATGTTAATGCCTCAGGAAATCCTATCAACCTGGATGAGTACGTCACTTTTCTGTTGCAAACCTACAAAATTAGCAAACGATGCCTTATATCTTTGTATTGAAGCACTTTTTAAAAGAAGTTTTAGAATTTCATCTGTTTTAGTAGGAGTCCATCAGCATGGAGCATCTAGACATGGTAAGTCTAGATCTGTTGTTCAGGTGAGCCCAGATCCTCTGCTGCATTGTGTTCAGGAATGCTGACTCAGCCACTCTTAATGCTCCCACATACTCAGGCGTACTGTGTGAACTCTGTGATCCATGCAGAGTCTGAGCACACTGACGGTTGTGATTTCATGCGAAATTCCTTCATTTCCCACAATCCAAATGGATACTAGCAATTTTGTTGAGCTAATGGGGCGCTTAGCCCCTTTTCTCCTCCACTGCACCCTGTCAGTGCTGCACAGACAGTAGCAGTCGCATTGTGTGTCTTTACAAATGGTTGCGCCAACTCTCAACCTTTTCACATACAAAACGTAAGTATGGTCCACCATGGACTAAGGTACAACCGAATATGTGGAGAGCCATAGGAGTGTGTGTTTGCTCTTTGATACAGTGGCAAACTGTCCAACGCGTCTCTGCAAGGAAAAGCTTGTAATGACAAAGGAGACATCAGTAATCCAACAAAACTGACTGACAAAAGCTTTGATTGAAGTAGATAAATAACAGGGAGGTTTTCTGAAATGCTGCCACTACCATCAGGACTATAAAAATTGTAGTTGGCAGAAATGAGAGGTGATCAGCAGTCATGCTAAGGTAAGCGGTGTGGCTGTGAGCCGCAGCCTGGCTCTGAGAGGGAATCACCTGGCGGCCGTGGCAGCGTGGTAAATTCCATCGTTGGCTGAACTTGATGAGAGTTTTCTGCCGCTGGTGAAACCGTCTGAGTAACACACCTGGTTCAGTACCCGGGCAGCACTGGGGTTCACTGGGGGGGAATCAGAAGGAATGGTCCATATTTGTGAGGGCATTCACTCTTTCTGCATGCACAATTACCAGAACATGAACAGTATGCTTAATCTAAGCCAGGACGGTCAGGATTTGACACAAATCCAACTTCTGACCTGACCAAACACTGACCTGCAATCAGCTGCTGCTTCAGTAATGGAAGCAACTGATCATGCATCCGGATTCTCCTCAGAGCGTCAGCCAGCGACGACTTCAGCAGCGTGATCTCATCCTCCTGCGCCTGCAGACGCACCTCCACGGAGGAACTGCGGTCGGGGAAATCAGTGCTGCTGTCTGCTGACACATCATCTGCAAGTAGTCCGCAAAAAATTATACGTGAAAAGTAATGCCTCAACTGAGAACATATCTGTTTGAAGAAGCTCATTGTGGAAATACGAGCCTCAACTATAGTTCAAATTTCTTTTTTCAAAATACATCAAATCCTCTGCCACCAACTGATTAATATGGACAGTATTGCTTACACTGAATGAAAGTACCTGTGTACATTTTAAATCATGATCCACTGATTGATCAGCTGTGCAGGAACCAAGACGAGGCGACTTTCACTGTAGGATAAATCTGAAACAACAAACTAATGCATGCGCATTTTCTCTTCAAGGCATTTTACCACCATGATAAAGAGCATTTCAAATGCACACACGTTAAACCAAGACAAGCGACAAAAATTTTGATTTTTTTTAATAGAATTATTCCGTTGCTAGCTAATGGAATAAAAGAACAAACAAGTTCCTAGTAGGGGTGCACCGATTGCAGTTTCCTGGTTACAGATCTTTTAAAAAGTCTGATCTGCTGATTCAGATTTTGTCTGATACCATTTTTTTGTGTGAAATATTGCTAAATAGTTGGCAGAAGTGGGGTGACTATTGTTAAATATGCAGACATGGCCTGATGAGCGGGCCTATCAGTCAAAAGAGCAGAAGAAAAAAATTGTTTTTTTAGACCTTAACTGAGATAGATAAGATTGGGGAATAAGATCAGCTTTACATGTAAATATCAAAATTAAGGAAATCGGTGCCAATACATCGTCTGGCCGATAAATCGTGCACCCCTAGTTCTTAGACATAAAGTCAATTAGAGAGAAAGAAGTCCTCATGCAACACAAGTTTAGATAGCTTTTGAGATGTGGGAAGACTTTAGACTTCTTTATTATGCCCTGATGCAAAGAATGTCTGTTTTTCCTCCCAAAGCTTCCTGTGGCTCTAGTGGCCTCAAATCAACAACAGTTGGTTAAGAAAAAAGGCAGATATGCAGCAAATGGTTTGAGTCTGGGAATCAAACTGGGGGAGAAAAACTTTAACAGATTTTTCTCTTTATGTACGCCCAAGAACCTATTTCTTTGTTTGTTTGTTGAATGTGGATTTTATTTATCAGTTATTTATCAGATATTGGTATCACAGTTGTTTGAGTTAAATATGTTCTTCACTCTGTACTTATCGTTACGTTGACCTTTCTCAGCTCAGAGGAATTCAAAATAGACGTCACTGCAGAAACTATAATCTTTTCACTTCCAAGAAAGAACAACCAGAGGCGTTTTGTAAGAGCAGTGATGATGAAATCACCTCCAGTAAATCAGTTGAACAGAAAATGTCCTCAGTGACTCAGTTACGACATGCCAACACTTGCATGAGGCTCACTGCTCTTTTATGCTCAGTTGACAACATCATCATGTCATGGCGCAGGCAAACAGCCAGCAGCTGTCAGCAGCAAGAAAACTATTGGCAACTATCAACCTGAGAGTCCAACATTTCAGCAGTCTGTTTGCTTTCATGGAGATGAATCGCAATGAGCAAATTCTGTACATCTTTCAGAAATTAAATGAAGAATAAGAGTTAAAGATACTCAAAGGAAGCTATGATACATTTCTTACACGGAGCCTAACTCTGCTGGAGGTTTCTTCCAGTTTGAAGGTAGTGGTTCCTCTCCACTGTCACCACATGCTTGTTCAGGATAAGGGATTGCTACAGAGTCAATGACTGGCTGGGATCCTTAGACAGATGCATTCTCCCCAACTCTGCTGCGATTGTGATGCAGTGGAATAGTCATAAACAGAAACCTGAAATTTCTGTCTTTTATTCTTCTCTATGTTTTGTAAGATACTAAATTTCTGAGACAGCGAGTTCTGGCTTTTCCTTATCTGTAAGCCGTAATTATCAAAATTGAATTTTTTTGGGATGTACCAGGACATAAACTAGTGGTGACTAAACGGTTGCCATGTGAAACCAAAATAGTTAGGTTGAAAGTACTTGTGGATCCCAAACATTTGCGCAATTTTGAAAAAATTTGAGTGCGTATCTTTGCTCCAATCTGGTCAACAATAAACTTGACTAATTTCAATAAAATGACTAAGGTAGAAAGGAAATCTGTACATCACTGCAAAAGATCCCACAGGTCCTCCTGGTAAATTGGTTTCAATTTCCTTGGAATAGGAAAAGTTAAATCTATTCTCAGATACAAGAACAGGAAATGGGGAACTTTCCTTGAGAGCGTTTGCTATATTTAGCCAGGTTTAATGAATGGGTGCATCCAAGACTGCTTTGGAGAAAAAAAAAGTTCTATAGTTTTGGTTCGACTTGTACAGAAATTAAACTGAAAGTGAAAGATATGTTTTGTATAAACATTTTTTAATTTCAAAACTTTTATTTCCCTACATATTGTTAAAAGGCTTCACATGTGTGAAACACTCAATCTAAAAATGTTTATAGAAATGTGCACCATCCAATCAGCCAAAGTTGGATCATTTCTAATAAATCATGTTTATAACCTATAAATAATAATCAAAGTCTAACTACTTGTAGCGACTTGTAAAAGTAGTTACAACTACAAAACATATTTTCAGCTAACACTACTAAATAGCAGAGCCTTTAAAAATGAAAAGATAGTTTTGCTCAGTTGCATACACACGTGTGTGTTGAAAACCAGTAGCTCCTCTGCTCAGTCACACACCACACTCTCTCTGTTCTTCCATCCATGGCCTTTATACAGAGTAACCAAAAGCCACAAGAGCTTACAAAGCCATAAAACAAAGAAAATCCTCAGTGGTGTAGACTTTGTTTATGGGGGTTTGGTGTTAAAAAGGCAAAAATTCCTTAGAACCTGTGATTGTGGACCAAAGAGGTACAGCGGTATTATATGGAAAGAGCAACTGCCTTAGAGAACCTAAATCAATGCAGAAATGAATCTGCAGACTGCAGTCATTGGCACCGTATAATTCCTGGTTGTGGATCTTGATTGTTAGTTTTTGCTAAAGTTAGATTTTGCAGTTCTGAAGGAATTGTAGAGAAGAAGAGAGTGGCTCTAGGTCTGAAGGTTTAACAGCAATGACACGTTTTTAGAGAAAGAAAAAAAATCTTGCCTTCTTTCTTCTAGTTTCTTTCACGGAGTCTCAAATATCCTTGTTGAGTTTTCAGAAAACAGTATTTTTTTTTTCGGTATTTTGTAGAAATCACTTTTCAAAGTCAAATGTTCTTGATCATCTGTGCAAGCAATAAAAAGGAGAAAACAACAAAGGAAATGAATTTATACGTTTTATAGGCAAAACAGAAAATGTATCAGAGCTTTATTGGTGAGGCTGAACTCTCCTCATAAAACTGTCTGGATGATAAACAAAACATTCCAGTCTCACTTTATGAGGCAGATGATGAAACGTGGATGGAAAAGTTTGAGAAAAGCAAAACCACATGAGACCTCTGTGCCCCACTGTTTTCAGGACAAAACAGAAGAACACACATATGTCAATGTGCAGCATTAATGATCCACTACCATTTACAAATAAACACAATTTCCTGACAAAACCTCAACTCTGCTTCGACACTCAGACAGCGACAGATTGACACGAACAAGAAGAGTTCATGTGAACTAATCATCTTCAGCTGGTTACGTCTCCTAATCCTGCAGGAGCGGAAACTTGGCCTGAGCAGAGTAAAGTGTGTATCAGTGTGTGTGCACGTAATGTGATGCTGTGGAGCATCTGTCCAAACCGGGACAGCTTTATGAACAAAGTGCAGGTTAGGAATCATTTCTGTAACAGACTGGGATCTATTTCACTTTACGTCTTGGCTGCAGCCAGTTAGACTTCTTCTGCTTCTGATAACCAGTCAAGCCCCCTTGATGCACACTGCAAGCTAACTTCACTTATTCATGCTGATATTCATGCTGCAAAAATGTTTCTACACAGTAAGAAAGGTGAGCAAAACAGAAAAGAAAAAAAAAGCATGTTCTCTGAAAAAAAATAAAAATTAAGGCAAAAAATAAATAAAAAGGAGCACCTTTTTATAACTGGATGTATCATCATACTGTTTCTCTCTCTGCGTAAAGAAGCCACAAACAACCTCACTTCATTAAGCCTCAGTTATGTTTTACATCAGTACAGTATGTGTCAAGTAACTGGAACCCTGTGATTAACAGAAACATTTACATTCTTCATGTTCTCCAAACTTAAATGCTACAGGCAGAATCTTTTGATTTATTTATATTACAATTAATTCAAATATATTGATTTAATAAGAGATTAGGTCTGAGTTTCAAATTATGGATGAATTATTTATTTTTCTTCTGGAAGTATTTTGTAAGAGAGGCGTCCTCTACAGGTGCCTGTTTTCACTCCGTGTTAAGCTTCATCTTTGAGAAGAAAACTGAAAAAATTGAACAGAACACCAAAAAGTATACAACATGTTTACAGCTTATTGGACATCCAGCAAAATAGCAAATTAAAGAGAGGAAGATTAATCTTAAATGGAAAAAACAAAATATCACCGGTCTGGTGAAGAGTTGTCCGCTTTTAAAAAGAATAAGACCTAACAGAGCCCGAACATTAACCTTAAACTCAAGCAGATGATTTTCTGTCATTACACAGCAGTAATTGGAGAAATCAGGACAAGGCAGAACAATGAGAACTGGGTAACTCTCACCAGGAAGGAATGCCAAACAGGAAGTTGGGCTTTTCCTCCAACAGGTTGTTTAAGTTACAAACAACCCCAACCCTATCTTCACTTATACAAATGTAACTGATAATACTATTAATAATTGAGTCAGGAATTTTTGTGTAATCCAAAACCTCCGAACACAGAACTGAAGAGAAATAAACCCTCAGAGACATCAAGGATTAACTGATAAAAGTTTTTAAAGTCACTCAGACAGTTTCTCCTTCAATTTCCTTTTTCCCCACTGAATTATTTAATGTAACTGGAAGTTTGGAGGACCACACCCACCGCTGCTGTAAAGAAACACTGGATCTGCTTTTGGCAGAGGAGTCCTCTACTTAGTGGCCTGGATTTAATGGGCAACATGAATGGCCCAGTCTGTTTTACTGGCCATGAAACTGGCAATGAGGGAGTTTCACAATCAATCTTTGAAGGATAAATGCAGTAAATTCTCAAGGTGTCTCCTAACTCACCATACTCATTATCGACATTGATAATGATTACAAGTCCTTTAAAGAAAGACAAAAAGACTAAAAAAACAAACACATACGTTGTAGTTATTTTTATTCCTAAATTGCCTACTGCAGAAAACTCTGGAAGATCAACACTAAATGAAACTAGTATGGCAGTGTAACAGCAGTTTTTTCCAAATGCATTATAATAATTAGAGTTACTTTCATATCCAAAAAGGTTCTTAGAACGGGTGCCAAAAGTTTTGCATTTGGACATTTGATTACTTTATTATCTTTTGGGACATAAAGCACACAATCCATCAGGAATTTCATTTTTTTTCTCTGGGAAGTGCAGGAGGCGATACAGTTTTTGGAAACAATCGCAGGTTTCTTTAGCCTCACAAAGTTGGATGTTCCTTGATAATAAGAATGGCTTAGTCATCAGAACCCTCTGCAGCTGCATGGCCGCAGCTTCAGCTGTGGATCCAAGTTTTTGCTGCTAATGCAGCTCACCACAAAGAGAGATTTCAAATATTTTCAAGGCCCCCAAAATAGTTGAACGTATAGCTTCAAAGCAAATTACAAACTGGCAAAATTAAAGACAAGCTAGACCAATATTTTATATCCTATTTCTCAAATTTCAAAGTGGTTCATGCAAATGATATTTTATACACTTTTAAAATGCTGTTTCCTTTGCATTTGGATGTTGTTTACATATAAGTCTATGCTTATTTGCATAAAAGATCCTGATTCTGGTAACAGTTACCTTCCCAAGTGAAACACTGACTGCTTTCTTGAACCTGTAGCCTGGCCAAACTACACTCTTCCCCTTCGCCTACAGCAAAGGAACGATCACTGCATTGCTTTTAATGATCGCTATGTGGAGTGCTGTAATTAAAGTTGGTGTTACCACAATTTATTCAGTGGCTGCCGGAGGTTGGTTACACTGGGGCTTTAAAAACTGAAGGAATAAACAATTAAATGAGGAAGAATGTGCACAAGAAAGGTGGCTGATTTCCTTTGTAATCTTTCCGATATTTTCAGTGCACATGCTAAAACTTTTGCAAACAGATTCAGAATTCCCAGAAGGTCCAGTCTGACAAGCCAACAGGTGCGTCAGGTTAGCCAGGTCCCTTACGGAACACTATGTTTCCAGTGGCAACTCAAGTTGAAAGTCCTAATGGTAACTTGACTCTCATTTGTTTTCACACGTAAGAATAAATCATTAAGATGTCAAGCTCTCTGTGTTATGGAGTACAAACTATATCCAGAAAAGTCGTAAAGCCCTAACCACAAAGAATTTAGACATTTTACCAGTTGGATATTCATGCCAAAGCACAGCTAGGTTCTCTCTCTCTCTCTTCCTCTCTATCACTCACACACACATGTGCGCACACACACACTAATTCAGTTACTTTTCCACTCTACACTGACAGTCTGGTTTTCTTGTTTTCAGTTATTCATCTTTGAGCCAAGACTGTGGATGACTCATGGAAGTGTGGCAACAGCTCCAGAGAAGCAGGAATCTGCTCCACATTTCAAATTCACAGCAACTGCACCACCACTGTTCCAGCTGACATTAAGGCTCAATAATGGCACAGCAGAATGTTTGGAACATTTGGAGACTGAGTCACTATCTGTTGCATTGTCGTTGCTGCAAATTTTTCGCTACCCACCACCAGTCAGCAGAGGAATGGGCAGGAAGTGAATCATGAATACACATAAAATGCTGTAGATAAGTTTTTGTGTAGTTTTTGGTTGAAATCTAGATACATGAGTGTTTTGATGTTGCAGTGGGTTTGAATTGTTAAACTCCAACAGGATGAAATATGAAATATGAATGACTAAAGCTGAACTATTCCTTCTGGTCAGAAGGAGAACTGGTCAAAAAGGGAGCTGGAAAAGTTTTTGGTACATCATGTCAGGTATTTCTTAACAATAACTAGATTTAAATTGATTTCAACCCAATAAAGATGAATTTATTCATGTTTAAACATTGAGAGCTGGAAAGCCCGAGAACTTGTTCATCTGTGATATCTTGTTTACAGTACAGCAGAAAAAAAACATGCTTAATTTAAATGTAAAATTCAATTATCCAATCCAAGAGTTTGTTTCACATATTAAATGGAATGAGTTAGAAATAAATAAAAAATGATAGGGGAAAATAAAACTGTTCTTCATCTCCCTCATTTATCAGCTGCAGTTTCACAGAGGCTCTGCTGTTGTGTGATGGAGAAATAGTTTTAGGTCTAAGTTACAGCTGAAAATGTTATTTTAGAAAAACGAACTCATTTTCTCTGCCATTGTCAGGAAAGTGTCTTACACTTTACAGACACATCTGATCAAATGAGTGTTATTTCATCACCGGTACAGCACAAACACATGAATGAACACGTCATATTTAATACTCCTCCTTCATTTTTAACTTTCAAATAAACAGACAATTGCTGCAATATCAGAACTGAAAAAGAAAATCACAAATTGATTTCTACTGAATCACATGAAGCTCAATGCTTTCTGCCATTTTACATAATTTACAGACTGTTTTTGTAAACCTTATTCGGTTTAATCATAAGTTGAAGCGATTAGACCAGCTTAGTCTAGAAGTTCTTGTTCTTCCATCCACTGAACTCAGGTTTCTAATCACATCAGTGGTCACAGAAAATTCAGCACCAAGGCATGCAGACCAGCATCATCTGAGTCTCATATCACCAGATGACATGCAAAGTGTCACATGCATGTGTGGAAATAACTACTCCTCCTCTAGATAACGGGGCGATAACTCCACACTAACTCCACCAGAGTTAGTGTGGAGATGTGTTCTCTGGAGTGGAGAGTCACTGCGTTATTGTAATTGTTGAGTTTGTTAGTTTATGGGGGTTTTCAGGAGTTGTGCTTGACTCCTTCGTTCCAGTAAAGTAAACTCGTAATGCTGCAACCGTCCAAGACGTTTTAAGGTTCTGACTGAGTGGAAAGAGTCTGGAGTTCCAACAGGACTGTGGACCTGATGTAAAGCAAGGTCCATAAGGACATGAATGAGTGAGTAGTTTGTTTCTGGTTTGCATTGAACCCTGACTTCAATCCGGTCGCGTGTTTCCACAAATTTTATTGAAAACATCTGAAGGTTGTAGCTCATGTAACCTCAGATCTGAACTCAGATCAGTGTCCCAGTTGGCCTGGTTGGTGCATGTCAAACTGCTGTTGAAAAGAACCAACTTCCACATTTATATGTCATCAAGAAGGTCAAAAAGGTTTTATTTCATATAAGTGTCATTATTAGAAAAGCTTACATTTCCAACCCAGAACGCAGCATTTTCCCTGAAACCCATTATAAACTCTTTTCACTAATTTACATGTTGCAGTGTTGACAGGATGTTGTTACTCAAAATGTATAAGCTCCCTACATGCTCATAAACCAGTAGAAATGATTTATAAATCTTTTGGTTGCAACATTTTGAGGAATCAGTGGAAATTCCTAGCAGCAAGGAAAAGGAGAAGCTCAAAAAGCGCATCATGACCCAATCACAGAGTCAACATGTAGGCCTGCTGGAGCGCCTTCATTCATAAAGATGTAACGCATTGGTTTGTGAGCCAAAGTGCATGAAATGCATCTATGGGGTCATTTCATTCTCACTAAAAGAAGAAAACAGGGTTGGATCAGCAGATTAATTCAAACCTGCTGATTAAAAATAATAAGCAGGTTTATTATGTCAATAAACGTGTGTATACGTGTGTATACAATCACACGTATGTAAATAGCTTCGCAAAGGTGAGCCGCATGATTGTGGAGCTTTGGCTCTGATGGAGAACATCACCAGTGGAAGGATTCAGAGGGACCGTTTGTTCAGAGGTCATATTGATCTGCTTGGAAATGTTGATGATGGTTTATGAGCGTTTAGATTAATCCAGACTGATCATCCTGGAGCTCTGAGCAAAACTTAAAGAGCCGTGCGGAACCGGTACTGGTCCAGCTGCAGTCATCCTTCAATCGAGTCACCCGCTTTGTGAATGCGCCTTTATGGACATAAAGCATTCTAGTATTTAGAATAAACATCCACATTCCCCACTAAAAGGACTCTCTGTCTTTAAATCCCGGCTGAACATGCTACTGTTCAAACAGGCATTTGTAGGATCTCTTTATTTTTTTAATTTTGATTTTTTTTTAAGATTTATTCTTATTTTTGTGAGGTGACATTATGTGTCCTCAAAGCACCTTTTAAATAAAATACATAAATATTATTGTTATAAATACTCTCTATTTCCGGCAAATTAGGATTTATAAAGGAAAGGTGTGCACGGCTTTATGCATCCGATTTTTTTTGTGCGCTGCACTTTTCTAAATTTTTCCGTACAAGTTTTAGTGTGAAAATTCTTTTATGCATGAGGCCCCAGAACTTTGAGCCTTAAAATAAGAGCTTGTGTATTAGTTTTGTTTCTCTGAAAGCCCGAGTGTTACTCCATGTCATGTGGGAGGCTGGTACTCAGACAGCTGCTGCATTGCAACACTCTGCTAAACTGTTCAAAGTTGACTCTCTATGCACGACAACACAGTCTTTCTGGTCCGACTGGTTGATGTACCAGTTTCAAAAAGCGTGCTTCTATCCAAACAGATCATTTCCAGCAGTAAAGCTGAATCAGAAGACAAAACTACCTGTCATACCTCTGGATTTCAGCCTCATTCTGTTACAAACAGAAAGCTGCTTTCTGGACTGGCAAAAATATCGCATCTAAATTATACTTCATATTACATCAAAGCAATGTTAAATTTTGTTCTTCCAACTAATGTTCTTATTACCACCCCTGGATGCTGAATAATGACCTCAGCCACCTAAAACACTGAAGCACTTTGTACTCTACTTTTAGGTTTCTGGTTTGCAACTGCTTCACATCCTGTACGCCCCTGCACATGACTGAGGCCCATCTGAGAAAAGAAACAGAGAGCAGAGGCATCTGTGAGAAACTTTCTCTTCCTCCTTCCTACACATGACTGAGTGCAGTCAGACATACATACTATTTGCTGATCGAAAGAGAAATGAATTCCCACATTTACATTGATGAAGGCTCAAATATTTACAGTGCAATACTTGCTGTACAAGACAGTTGGTTCGCTAACTCAGTAACCAGCCATCAGATTTAACTCTTTGATTGCAGGCCCGTTTATTGCTACCGGTCCAGGTCTGCATAAACACTGTAATACACTTTAGGAATACTTTTTGGTATATGAATAAGTATTCCCATGTTTGTCTCGAAACAGTTGAAGTAAAGTTTGAGCAAATGCTGAGCCTATTTTTTGACCAACTTATTCCAGTTTTCCATTCCTCCTTTGAATGACTGGATTCAACAAATGTTCACACAGAAAAAGCTAGTTCATAAAACCATTTCTGCTAAACATAAAACTGTGTGCCATCTTCCCAACGGACTCACTAGCACCTTAGCATTAGAACCTCAGTATTTATGTATTTCTATTATGCCTGTCAATCTGATGCACAAGCGACGTCCATAAACAGCAGCGCTGGACGGCCGAGCTGCTTCTCTTGGCTTATTTTTTGCTTCAGTGTAAAGTTTTAAAAACAATTACAATTTGTCGGATAGCAACATTTTACTGAAAACATTATTCAGTTTTTCTGAGATAGGTGCTCCATGCTTGTTAGAGCTTCTGCTTCCTGTGTATTGCAGCCATGCGTAAAGTCAACAGCTGGCAAAATTAGGCTTTGGGTTGCCTGGTTAATTTGCTCCAAACCAGAAGATGAAAACATGACTAATTTATAATTTCAGTTTTTGGGTTTTGTCTTGTTTTTTTTTTTTTTGTGACATTTTAAAACTTTTCTCAAATTTTGCATGGAAATATGACTTGTGACATCATACCATCCATTTGTACATTTTGTTTTTCTAACAATAGTACACTGACAATAAAGACAGCTGGGTTATGGCGTAAGATTCTACTGCTGCAGGAAAGTGAAGAAAAACACATAATTTAAAGTTCTCTAAGGAAAGAAATAACAGCTGTCTCTGTTTTGTGTGTACTGATGTTATTATCAGAGGCACAACAGTCAAGTAAACATTTGAAAATAATTTGAAAGATGAATGAATTTTAACTTCTAAAGCATTTGCATTCGAGTTGCATGGGTGTCAGCCTTAAGCCAGAATTTACCAGAACCATGATGGATACTGCTGTAGGTGCCACTGCTAATCAATCCGATCAATAACGGGTACAGAAATGTTTATGTTCCTGTCTCCAGTTGTCCACTGGTTGCTGTCTTCATTCACCACACATGAAATGAGAAAACATATTCTGCTCTGGGTAACTTGTGAGGTCATGTGATCATGCTGCCTTGCTTACTTCTCTGTTTCTGACTTCTGAGCAAATGTTCAATGTTGATGGAACTAAAGTTCCTACCTACACTAGAACTTGAAACATAATGAGAGAGACAGAGATACCACAGATACTCATAGTTCAACAATTTCTTTAATGTTCCCAAACACCTTTTTTTTTACTTGGTAATAAAATAATAAAGTAAAAAAAAAAAAACATGTTTTTTGGATTCTAATAAAAAAAATAAATTAAAATAACCACCCTCTTCGACAATGCATCCCACTATGCTGGATGTCCTAACCCTAACCCTCCCCCCTACCCTCCATGGCATTGTAATTTTATAAAAGATAGAAGTAAACCTATTTCTGTCCTAATTAATCACAATTTTAGATATAGGTTCATTTTATATCTTCCTCATTTTATATTTTTGTTGGGGTGAAAACTGCTTGGAGGAAACCTTTAATCATTTATACTACAGGTCATCTGCCAAAAAAGCTGCTAGCAGAAATACTGGAATTCATGGAGGAAAATTGGTCATGAAAAAAAAACTAACCTTAATCCTACAAAAGAATTGAGACGGTGATTAACAGTCATTAAATTCTTTAATTACTTATTAAACAGCAAGTGTCACCACCTCCATAAAAGCAGACTTTAGCAATTTGCTAGTACATGGAATATAGGTTTACAGTAACACAACACCTGCTGGGAAAGACAGCAATGATCAGCAGGGGTGTTCAACGTGTGGCCCGCAGGCCATTTGTGGCCCATGGACTGATTCTGTGTGGTCCCCAAGTACAATTCAAAAATAAGTTTGTCCAACCAGCAAATGTGGTTCGTCCAGATGGAGTTTTTTGTTTTTAATTAGGGTAAAATTATTGCAAACTAATTAAAATCTTCCTATAATGAAACATGTTTGATGCAATAGAAATGATGCATCTCTTAATGATTACACGTTTTGCATTCTCTTTAATTTCATAGTAAATAAGAACACATCTAAGCAAAGTAGACTTTGATTCACCCAAATCCCCTTTCAATTAATTTATTAAACATGGCTAAATGAGATCATTGAGCTTCAACTTTTTTATTTTACCCAAACAAATCCAAAAAATAAAATGCAAATGGAATGCCTCTTTTTTAATAAGACAAAAATCTTTATCTTTAAAATACTTTATTAGTTTAATTAAATATTTGTATTCTTAATTTATTGTCGAGGAGGTAAAAATGCTGTAATATAATTTCTTTGTAACTTTGAATTGTTTTACAAATTCTATATTTTTTCCACCTGCAAGTAATTCTCAGGGGACAATTTTTGGCCTACGTGACAAAAAGGCTTGGACACCACTGTCTTGGAGAATCTATTGCTGCTGTCCATCGTTGAAGGCTATAAAAGTATTTTTCAAGAAAGACAAACTGTTAGGATGACTGGTGACAGCCCCAGTGAGATCACCTTTTTTTATTCAAAAATAAATCCTAAGATAGGCAGTTCTCAGAAAATGCTTGACCTTTTTCTCTGAAAATGAAGCAGTAGATTCTAGTAAAGATATTTTAAAAGTAATTAAACTCCTGAGGGTAAAAACTGTAAGGAGGGAGGAGATCAGGAGCATGTCTGGAGAAAATAAGGTCAAAAAGCAAGTTATCATGATAGTGAACAGCCAGTCTGATTAGATTTACTCTTCATGACTGTCCAATATATTGACAATATATTGCAATTATAATATCTATGTTGAAATAGTAAAGGACAGTTTGTAATGCAGCATAGTAGTGCTTGTCCATGAAATTCAGACTTTGTTGCCAATATTTTCAGTTTCACTGTAAAAGACCTCTAAATGTTACACAGATGTTAGTGCTTACTGCGCTAAATGTCAGAAGGTGTAGAAAGCCTCATAAAGAGAGGTATATATATGACCATGTCGACTATAACATAACATCAGCAGCATGGCTTTGTGTTACACACCTCCATTCTTCATAGCAGCCAACTGTTAAGAAATATACTTTTATTGAGGTGGTCACAATTGTTTTTTTAAACTGGTCAATTGCACCTCCCAGAGTTAGGAGCTCCTAACCTCCAGAACAATTGTTGTTGTTGCGACATCTCCCCCCCCCCCCTTCTTTCTCTACTCACTCACTCCCTACTTCCTCTTCTGAGAGGGGAGATGTGCTTCCACCTCTCCATCTAACGGGTAAATTGAGTTTCCTAAATCTGCGGGGATTTACCCTGCCAAGAACTGAAGTAAACTCTGTTTAAGCTGGTTTCGAGAGAAGATTAGACTGGTTACTGACGACCTCCATCCAGGTGTCCCACCCTTCTTGCCCCTGTGAATTAGCCAGACTGAGCAGCCTGCAGTCAACTAGATTCCCAGGGCACACCTGTTAACGGTCGCTCTTCCTCTATTTTACAACTTGCAATTGTTACTGAACCAGTATAGTTTTAGTGACTCGGGCGAGTCCCAAGGATGTTGTTTTATATATAGTTTTGGGCTAAAAGCAACCAATAAAACATTTTCTACTTTCTCTTACCCAGAATCAAACATCATAGCTATTTTACTACCATCAAAGAACTTTGAGGTGTCTCATTAATTGAATGTCCACAACATATTTTAGATTTTCTTTATGCTAAGTATTTTATTAGCAAAGCATTTTTGCAAGGGTCAGTACAGCTTAATTCAGTACAGAAATAATCAAATAAGTAAAATCTAGCCTATCTTTCCCTAACGCTGACACTAAGAACTAAAAAGGGAACCTTTGAGAGAGACGGACGGAGTGTAGTTTCGAACCCCAGAGCTGGCCTGATGATGAAGAAGGTGTTGCAGCAGGAGGAGGAGGTTGAACGACGAAGGCAGGAATCTCTGTAGGTCTGATGAGCTCTCTTCTCTTCATGGATGATGAGGTCAC
>CAEFZY010060260.1:0-30287 GCA_903066815.1 Brachyrhaphis roseni
ATTAAGTAACAATAAGAGGCACAGTCTAACTAAAATTATCCTAAGCAATTAAAATAGATGTACAATAACTAGATATACAACTTAAAAAGTTATACAACTAAAATTATATAGTATATAAAAGATATACAACTAAAAAGTGGCAGAAGTGCAGAGTTTGAGTGCAGAGTTTGCCCTCTGGTTTAGGAGGAAGGGCAGTTGTGCAAGGTTCTGCTAATAATTATTTATGCTAATAATTTCCTCTAACAAAATCATACTTATGAAAGTAGTTTGTTGCACTAGATTTTAATAAGGGGCATCAGGGTAAAATGGGATGAATACAAATGCATATTTCACTTTTCAGATTTGTATTAGTGACAATAATAATAATAATAATAATACAAGAAAATTTTTCCTTTTGGTTTACAATTATGAACCAATTTGTTTGTGTATTACATCAAGTTCCATGAAAATACATTGATATTTGTGTTGTAATGTGACCAAATATAACAAGGTCCAAGAGATATAAGTACTTTTTAAAGACACTTTAATGCTTGTTATTTTACTGCAGTTTATACAAAACCCTTGTGTGTCCGTGTTCTTTTTACTGAATTTTCAATATTAACTTAGAAAACCTCAAAAGCATTGTAATGTTACTGTTAAAGGCTTAATTTTTTGTGGTATTTACCTGGTGAAATATAAACTGCAACCTAAGCTTTTTTTTTTTTTTTTTTTACCACAGAAAAAAAGACGTACAAAAGTGATAAAAGTTAATGTATTCACTGCAGACATATCGCCTGAGGAATCACACTGCCTGTTTAATTAGGCCATTGAAGTCCCTTTTCACTTACATTCTCATGGGGCCCAAAAGCCGCAACTTTCTCCTGCAGTGTGTCAACTAAACATGGATTCAAGATATTAATTCATATTTTTCATCTGAACCATAATAGGCAAAGACATATATTGCTTTTGAGATCTAATGTTTGGAATATTGATTTAGAAATCTCTCAAAACCCACAGCTTTGCTTGCATTGAGCAAAGCTCAAATCATTATAATTTAAATAATAATTTGAAACTCAAATGTGAACTAGTGTCAAGAAATACATGGGTCAAAAAAAAAAAAATCTATCAATCGTTTTGCAGGGCAGGTCAATTTTAATGTCTGGTGATAGACAGATGTGGAGCAAAAATAAGACGTTTGGCCAGCAGAGGGCGCCACAGCAGCCAAAAAGAAACCTGCAACAGCGAGTTAATATCCTCACAACTGAGTCCCGAAGGATTCCTCCTTCCACTTTATTTATTAAAAAAAACAACAAAGCAAACAAAGAAGGCGGTTTCAGTGAGGTTATAAGAGATATAATGTTTTTTGTGTTAAACTGAAATAAAGATTTCACAGTAGTTGCAGAGCTTTGAGAACAAAGCAGCTCAAGGTCAGAATGAAGAAAAGTTAAATTCAGTCTTTTTTTCCCACCTCGGTCAATCAGTTCTCTCAGGGCGTTCTCCTTTTAAACGAGCACTCTAAATCTGCTTGCTATTCATCAGGGGAAAACGGCTACGCTAAGCTTTTCAATGCCACACTAAATCTTTCAAGGCAATCTCAGTTAGTGCTGCCGCCCTGTGTCTCTTTCTCTGTCATGACCGCCACTTCTGAGGTAAGACATTTGACCACATGACTGAATAAATAAAATTTTCTTTCACTTGTGTAGATTAAGAACTTATATTTAGATTGGATGTAATTGTTATATGAATAAAAAGATTATCCGGTACAATTAACAGAGCTATTTGATGAAAAGATGCACAGTACTGTACAAGAGCTCTAGATTATATTTAATTTCCTGTTTTGCTTCCAAGCAACCAGCTATTCCTTAAAATATCTTGATTAACAGTTCCCCAGGTTTTCTAAAGTTTTTTTTAAAGTTTTACTTTTGGACTTTTGATGCTATTTCACACATGTTTTGTCCAATGTCTGTCAACAACAAATAATGGCAAAATGTTGCTAATTGCTAAAATAAGCAGCTGAAATGGCTAAAACATAAACTAAGTAATCATTTTGAATTTATAAATAATTAATTTCTTTTTACTGTGACAACTTTCTGCCTGGTGGTTAGAAAAAAAATACTTTGAATTTTGTTCTCGTATCTTTATGTAATTTTTAAAAAAGAATAACTATTGGCAGATTAAAGCTTTACCAAACAGTGATTGAAGATCAGCCAAAAAAATTATGATCCTGTAAAGATCCCTTTTAAAATACATATATTTTGGCTAAGTTTTATGTGTAAACTGGTTCATCTCTTCAGTTTAGGAAGATTTGTATTATTTGGGGATTTAACTAACGTCAAAAGCAAAACATTCCTCAGAAAATGGTCAGATACAAAGTGCAACTCCAGAGAAAAAGCACAGAAAGCCTGAAGAGATTCTATGAAAGCTTCACTCCTTAAAAGTAAAATATACAAAAACAAACATTGACTCAAGACTTTCTGTACAGTGCTGTAAAAAAATCCCCCTAGATAAGTTTAAATCTGAAATTATGTAAATGCTGTCTAGTTTCCAAAGACTGTGGTGGTATGAACCAGTTACTCAGTCATTAGCGGTAGCCTGTTTTCTGTTTGACAGCGTCACGCTGGCGGTCACTGCTGAGTCTCTTCAGAGCAAATGGGATTGCTCGGAGTTTGACCTTCCTCTCTGCGTCTTCAGTTCAATGATCTCTGAACTAACAAGCACTATCCTCCTTCCTGCTATGATTCCCACTTCAACCTTGAGGATGAAAATGAATTGTAATCCCTTGGAGGGGGACTTTGGGGTTGCATGGGGACACTTCAATTCTCAGCCTTAATGGCCTAAAACCTGGTGCAAGACATTTGTTTGTATACTGACCATGTCTGATCCAAACACCCTCGGCAGTATTTAGACACTCTCTGCTGCAAACGCTCCTAATTACCCTTGTATGACTGACGAATGTCCTTGTTACTGCGCTGGTTAACAGCTTGGGTGTATGCTACTGAGTTGTCAAACAGAGAAATGAAGGAAAATGCGGCTGCAAATGCTGTAACAGGCGTAATAATGGTTCCACTCGCCGAAAGATGACCCCCCCCCCAAGCCCTGCTCTATATGAGCACGACGGCTCCACTGCATGTAAAAAGTCTTCTAGGGATTTTATAAATTATAAATCAGCAGGTCTGCCTTGATGGGGAGTGCTAGCTGTCATCCTTCGGTATGTGAAAGCACAGTTGATTGGAGTTTAATCAGTAGCTTTCTGATTAAAGGTCAGAGGTCATCACATCCATGCAGAAATGGAAAGAAAAACACCCTCCATCACTGATAATTGAAATTCACATGACATGGATCTGTGGATGTGTTCAGAATATGAGGTAGGCGTGTTAAAAAGTTGTACTTCTTTGTGTTTTCAATTCTATTTTCCTTTTTTTTTTTTTTTTTTTACATTAAAGTCCTGTGCAGCACCTTAAATAACACGGACATCTTCATGTGACGCAAAGGGCATGAATTTCACTTATCAAATGAGGGAGTGCCATTTTTTAGTAGCATCATCGGGTTCAAGGACAAGCTCTTGTTGGCATGCACACAACAGGTCTCTATCTACATTAAAGGCGAAGACTTACTTTCGAGCTCTATTTCATTGTGTCGACACAAACAGGAAAAAAAAGGAAACATGAAGTAGACAGATGAATTTTTACAACATCAGATAAACATATTCAGATGAAAAAAAAAAACCCTGCTAGTAGAGGTTGGAGTGATTAACTCTTACGATGTCACCTCCCCTATGAACTGCAATGTGTCCGCATTTACAGATCTGCTCATCATCGACATGAACGTCATATTAATTTTGAGCTTTTGATGAGGTATTTGAACAGTTCTTTCTCAAAGTCAAATGTATTTAGCACATAAAGATTTACTATTTGCTTAATTATTCTTTTTATCTGCAAGGATATGTAAGTTGGGTATTTTTCCTATCAAGAACGGTTCATAAAAAGCTACCTTAGCATGATGCTACTACCACCATGCATGTTTAAGAGTTGAACCCAGCGACTTTGCTTAGAACTAATTGACTTAATTTGAGTAGAATGTCTCCTCAAATTAAGAGACTATAGATGAAACCAAGTCCAAAATGGGAGGTCCAATTAGCAAATGATCCCTAACATTAAAACTGTTTTTGGATCGGATAAAACAGAAAATCATTAAACTTCTGGAATAGCATCATCCTTAAACAGTAGGTCCATGGCAGGTTGCTATTCCAAACATTAATGTGGGTGTTTTGTTTGTATTTTAGCCAGGATGTATCTTTGACCCCATTTGGATTAGAGAATATTCAAGATGAATGCAAGCTCATTCAACTGAATAATCTTTTAGAAATTTCAGGAAAGGGCATATTAAATAGAAACCAGAAATTTTAAGACATTCATGTCGTTACTGAACATATCTAAATGTCCCATCTTAGCTGCAAATCATCCTGAAAACACATCATCTTTTCTTAATGTTCAGACTGTTTTCTGGTTGCTGGATCTGTGCTCACACTTTATATCTAATCTCATTTTTCCCTACAGTACTAATCTTGTTATTTTTGCAGTAGAGTAAATAAAATCAACCTTCCTGATTGCATTCACGGTCCTAGAAACATTCCTAAAGCAATACGAGGCAGAGGCGGTGTCAAAAAGCATCTATGGCTTCATTTAGCAGCAGCTCACAACTCACATTATTTGCTTTCAGTATTGAAAACTGTAGAAAAAAAATGCGATGACAGGTGATGTGATTTGTCTGAAAATCTTACATGTCTGAGTTATTCTTTTCTATAATGACATCAGTTAAGTCTTTGTATCTGATACAAAGCATGTAGGCTTCAAATCCCAATTCAATCTTTTGAACCCTCTAAATCAAAACCACAAAAGGAAAAAAAAAATCTTTATAAGACAAAGGTGTGCCCGGATGACACCGACAACATGCTGAGTATTTGTTTTTAAATGCAGAACTGAATGCTGGATGTGACTTTTCTCTACTGGATGTTGTTTATTATAGATTAAGCTGCAGCTCTGGGCAATTCCCATTTCAGGACTGTCTAACCCTGGAGAACAGGAGGTGGACGTGAGACACTGTCATCACCGCTGCAAATTGGCTGAATGAAATAACACCACCACTGGAGAATAAGAAATAAACAGCCAGAAACTTTGCTGATCTGGATGCAGGTTGCAGCAGGAGGAAAAACAGCAGTAAAACTGAGCATTGCTTTTCTCCCCCTGTCCTATAATAAACCACCCAAATATTTTCAAAACACAAATGCATGTTAAACATATTCATGAGCAAATTAAACTTGCACACAAGATCCTACAGAGACTCATAAACATGAGCAAAACCACAGAAAGAAACCAAATGCACACACAGCAGACTTTTTTTTTTTGTTTTTTTTTTCTACATTAAGCCACATACTAACAAAATCACTGTAGTTATTTCTCTTGATAAAGCTCTGCGCCGATTTCCAGCGGCCACAGATAAAGGTCACAGAGCAGAAGTGTCGGTGAG
This sequence comes from Brachyrhaphis roseni, assembly GCA_903066815.1. NCBI lineage: Eukaryota > Metazoa > Chordata > Actinopteri > Cyprinodontiformes > Poeciliidae > Brachyrhaphis > Brachyrhaphis roseni. The sequence continues at coordinate 5,506 of CAEFZY010060260.1, forward strand.
CACTGTAGCGTGAGGAAAAACAACAGCGAGGTGAGGCTAAAATCGATACTGTTTTGGAGTAAGTTCGAAGTCCTTGGGGACCCACTAAAGGACTAGCTGACAGGTAGGCGCCTGATCGGCCACGGGAGAAGCAGAAACACCGATGTGTCAGCCCTGAGGTCTGACATCTGACTCACCGAGAAAGAGCCGCGCGAGAGTCAATGGGACAGCACAATGCCAGCAAGAAACAAATCGATATCACACGCCTGACACACAACGATATTCTAAGGTAAACACACTTTTACTCGTTGTGCTTCTTTCATAATGAGCATTCATACTAATGAAATATATCAACTGGGTTAAACTGCATGCATGATCAAACCCAGCACGTTTACACTTTTCTAGCATGCTACATAACCATAACATTCTTCTTTGATATGAGCACATATGTTTTGCTACAGGTGTCAAACAATTCAGATTTCAGGTTTTTTGGTGAATTAAATGAACATCCTGCTGCATAGTAGGCAAGTTTAGGAGCGCGGGACCTACTGGTGAATGGCTTGAAGGAATTTTCTCTGATGCTTCCTGACTCTTGCGTGGTCCATCTTCCTCACAAGTTTGGTGTTCTTGTAGATGAGCCACGTCTCCCTGAGAACATTCGCAGCTGTGTTTTTCACCTGCAAATGCAAATAGATAAATAAATAAAACCAAGCGCAGAGGAGAAACATCTGAGATCTGTGAGGAAAGCTGACATACTCTTTTTGTTAACTGGGTATCCATCATGAAGTTATGAACATGTTTTTCAGCTTTGGTTAATTCCAGTTTCTTCGCCACCACAGCCACCACCAAGGCAGTGCAGCCGGCGCCCTAGAAAGACACAAACAGACACGCTGGACTACCTTTTGTTTTACCCTCATACCGTGGAACATAAATCTGGAGACCCAATGACAAGTCATGGCAAAGACATTCTCTACAGAATTGATAGCCAGGGTCATTCTATGCCCTGATGAATGCAAATATCTTCATGTTTTTGCTCCAATCGGTCCTCTGATCATGCCTGATTCCTTTGTTAAAACAGTTACAGCAATAACCTCTGTGACTGCTTTCTCAAGCTGAGTTAATGTTACTCTGTACCATTTCTCTGGGGACATGAGGGAACTACTTACCAGTTTTTCTGCATGAAGCAAGACACACTCTCACTTACAATCTTCAGACTAAGCTTTAAGTGTTACTTTCTGATAAAGCTCATAAAGGCAAAGGGTTTACTGAGCTATCCTGATAATGACGCTGCTATAGGCTTGGGCTGCTGGAGGACAAGTCGACCACTGCTCTTCACCACCTACCCACCATTTGCAATTAATACTTTATCCTCTCTCTGGTTTTCTGTTTTGTTTTAAGTACACTGCAAAAAACAAATTCATACAAAGTATTTCTGGTTTTTGTTTCTAGTGCACTTGAAATAAAGCAAACATACAAGTAACTTTTCAGTAAGAGCTTTTTTTTTTGAAGTCAATAATTCCTTAATATTGGTGAAAAAGTGCTAGTTCCATGTGAAAAATGTCTTTCTTTTCCCATAATAATGTCTTATAACAACGTTATGATTAAAACAACTTGGCAGATTATTATAAGTGAAACAATCTGCCAGTGAAACAAATATTTTTTAAATCAATATTAAGGAATTATTTACTTAAAACAAATATCTACATATTGCAGAAAAGATTTGTAAGTCAGTTTTGTCTGATATTTTGCACTAAAAACTAGACAAAAAAAATACTTGGTAAGGTTTAGTGTTTTTGTAGTGTAATTATCTGACTGGCTATTATTGCAATGAGTTGGATTCACACTGAGCATAGATCAAACTGGATTTATATGTTAATGAATGTATGAATCAACCTGTTTATCTTGTAAGATGCCTTGAGATTATATTTGTTCATTTCAATTGACCAACAGGAATAAACTGAACTGAACTGAACTAAATGAGGATTTCTGAGTCTCAGTTATTTTCCTCCCAGATAAAAATCAAATATATTTATGCTGTTAGCAAATTTGTCATTTTAAACAACAACAATAAGCAAACAGAGCAAAAAAAATAAAAAATACCATAAAGGTCACGAGCATCCAGTGTACACTGACCATAATGCCCGTCAGGAGGCAGACTCCTTTTCCACAGTATGTGTGTGGGACCATATCCCCATATCCAATAGTCAGAAACGTGATTGAGATCAACCACATGGCTCCAAGAAAATTGCTGGTTATGTCCTGGTTATCATGGTACCTGTAAAGAACAATAACAGGTTTACCTTACACCTAATGTTTTACTTTCACCTGAAAAGAGATTTATTCTGCTGGTCAGTCTATGATATAACTCCGACTCTCCTAGGGCTCAGAGACAGTGAGCTGAGAAGTGTTTGGTCTATTTTTACGCCTCTATCTATGTTTGATGCCGTGAAACACGGCATAGCGGCAAAAACTGGTCCAGGCACCTCTCGCAAGCTCTCACTGTCCATGCAGCGATGATCCAGAGCGAGATGGTGAAGACCAGCAGCACAGTGCCAGGACAGATGGTCATGAGGGTCTTCATCACAAAGCGGGTGTTGAAGTTAATCTTGTTGAGGGCCCCGATGCTTCGGGACGAGGCATCGGTGAAGAGCTTGCTGTGCAGCAGCATGACCCGAGCGATGAGGTACAGCCTCAGAAACATGGGGATGGACAAGATGATGTCCACGTCCGCGTCCGTCTTGGATGGGACGTAGGAGTACGCCAGGCGGGCCGTCCAAGTGAAGGTGTAGTTCCCTGGGATGGGGTGTATGGCGCACACCAGGATTTCCAGGCAGATGAAGAAGATGCGCTCATATGTCATGGCTATCCTCCAGTCATCGGCTGCGTTGTCCACCATGAAGAGCTGTCAATAAAGGAGGAAAGGTGTGAGCTTTGACTGGCAATGTTGAAAACATTTTGACTGCAGCATTCTTCTAGGAGAAAAACCAATAAAACTAACCAAATCTCAACTTGTTTTTCCTGTTTAGATACAAAGAGTGTTAACAAAGCCTGCTGCAACAGGAAGTTAGAAAAGTAGCATTTCAACAGTTTTACATAAAGTTGTTTTTCAACACCATCATACTGATTTCTACCACCATTATTAAGGCATATATATATATATATATTTTTTTTAAAGTGTGTTTTGAGTGATGATTTTTTAAGGATGCTGCCTCAATAACGGTTTTTGTAACACACTATCATAAATGCTGAAGATATTATTGCATGAAGATACAACATAAATATGTAATTATGCCATAATATTTATAAATATTCTTTCAGTTTTGACCGTCAAAGATAAGAAAAATAAATGACACTCCTTTTGCAGATTAGTTATAATATTGCTTCTTTATTTCTGGCACTTCTGCCTAATTTTCAAACTTTCTTTGTTAAGCAAGAGAACGTTTAGTTCTAAGTTTAGACTTGCTGCTCTAACAACTCTTCTGCAAAGGCTTTCTACAGGTTTTATGGAAACAAGATTTCAAAATTTCAAAAGTCAAAACGTTTTGAATTTTACTCTCAAAATTTCAGATTTTTTTTCTAGCAAATTTTCTACTTTTGGAGCTCAGAAATTATCTAGAAAGTTTTTAGGTGAAAATTTACTCCTCCTTCTTTTTTCTATCTTCAATGGCCCTAATTAAGTGCCATAAATAACTTAGGAATAATCTGGAGAACATCTGCAATGACTTAAAGACTCCTTTAAAGCAAAAATAAAAGCTGTAACACAACACAGTTCATATGCAGCATGTGGTAAATATGGGGATCTTTCTGACACAAACATCAGCTGCCTGCAGGTTAGCATAAGGTTGCGATCACCATTTCACATCGACCAGAAGGTAGACAGTTTCATAGGGGACTGAAATAATGGATTTCAGGGCTTATCATCACTCTCCTCCTCCCTGTCCTCTGTCATACACGGTAGCTTCATCACATGGTCACCTCTGCTGCTGCAGCTCAAACCTCATCTTCACCTCTTCAATCCAATCTGCTGTGAGCTTCCCTGATGGCTGCCACACGATCCCTCTCCATGCTCATGCTTGAGGACAGAGAGTCTCAATCTTCTTTGTCTTAGGGAGGTTCTGTTTGCTGGTTTGGGTTGCAAATTAAGTGCTATCGAGCCATATTAACTCCCCTCCTCTCTCTCTAACGCACAGCACCAGTATTCCTCCACAGCTGCTCTCGCTCCATGCACTTAATGACGTCAAGGTCCTCTGACTGCACCAGCCATCACAAGCGGCAGTAGATATCTTAAAAAACGTTGCTGTCAGCAAATATGAGCGAACAGTTCAGACGTTATTTATTTATTATTTTAATCCTAGTGGACGGCTTTTTAAAAAAAGAAAAGAAAAGGAGAACTGCACCATTACATTTGATCAAAAACCTTAGAAATGTGCTTGGTTGTAATATGCACATACAGTACAATGCTTCTGCTTACAGCGTAACATAGCTGGAGGCAAAATTGTGCAAAGGTCGGCTGAACCTTTAGCTCAACATTAATAAAGCTTTGCAGTCTGTATGAAATCTTTAGCCATAGGAGGTGAGGTGGTGTGAGAGCGGGAAGGTTTTGCTTGCTAAAAGCAAGGTGGGCAGATTTATTTTGAGGAGTGGCATGCAACTTTTCCACTGTATTTTTTTCTTCTACATTCTTCTGCATATCTGATTAAGTGAAGTGAAGTTAAAGTTGAATGAGCTTTAAAATGTGTATCTACAAGTCACAAGGGTTAAAGGATATCGATAGCAGAATATTTCTATCGATATAGATAGAAATATTTATATTTCTATCTATATCGATAGAAATATCGATATAGATATTTCTATCTATATAGATATCTATTGATCTATCTATCGATAGATAGATATTTCTATCTATCGATATAGAAATATCTATATCGATATATAGATATAGATATAGATAGATATAGATATGTATATCGATAGATATAGATATCTATTGATATAGATAGATATATCTATATCGATATAGATATAGATAATAACAGCTTTGGTGTTATTATTGACCACACACCAAAGCTAACACAGCTTTGGTTAATTTGATCAATAATAAGAATAAACAAAACCACTTCAATGTGTATTCTAGCTAATTTATATGCATTAGAAAACATATAGTATTTTGTCATCCCTTAAAAACATAGAAATACAGTATTAATAACAGTTTAACAGCTTACAGTAACTTCCTGTCATTTATGATTTTATTTCCTGTAGATCAGGCTATAACACACATTAAACTTTTCAGAGCCAACAAAGATTATTAAGACCAAAACCCAAAAGAGGGAATGCACTTCTACCGGTCCAACATCTGTTTATTTGCAACCAATTCTTTTTAGAATTGGTTTTAAGATTTTATACATTATATATAAGATCATTTGTTTTTGTATTTGGATTAATTTGGGTTTTTATCTTCATTTAAGGTGAAAAAAAAAGTTAATTTCCTTATGTTTACTTCCTTTGTTGTTCCTTGTCTTCTGTTCATTGTGCACCTGTCCTATTTCACTGTTAGTGTTTAGGTTTTTGGTTCAGTTTGAACCATTTGCAGTCTTGCTCAGCTCCTCTGTGTTTAGTCTGTTTTCATTAGTCTCCCTGCTTTAGCTTCCACTGATCAAGTTATTCCCCAGCTGCACTGCTTTCACACACCCGGTCCTCTTGCTGCTCATCAATCCTCCCAGCAGTTAAAAGCCTCTCAATTGCTTCATCTCCTCACCACATCCTCCACATTTCTATGGTTTGGCTTGTTGCCTCTTCGGTGTTGTTCATTTCCAGCCATTTGTTTTGAATTTGGACTTTATAAGCTGTAGTTTGTATTCTAAAATCACATTATTCTGTCTCACATCTGCCTGTTTTGGAGTTCTCAACCTTGGTCCTGCAGGGCTCCTGTGCTGAATGTTTCGCAGGTGTTTCCCTGCTGCTGATCAACATGCTTCAGCAGCATTTAATGATAAGCTGAGACGGTAATAGAAGCTTTTGAATCAGGCGTGCTGAAGCAGAAAAACATCAAAAACATACATAATCATAGTTGGGTGATCCTCGATCTATAACAGTAAAACATATAAGACAAATAATAAAACAAAAAGAAATCTTTTACTTTTTCTTATAAAATGTTTCCTTACTTTTAAGCTTGTATGATGTGAAACATTTTGTAACCTAGCTATGTGAAAGGTGCTGAAAAAGTATATTAGTTTTGTGAGCTTAGCATTTTGGAATTGTAAATGTATATTTTGAAATTAATTTTGTAATGTTTCCTCACTCAATTTGCCAAAGCCTTTTGTGTTACTTGTCTATATTAAAAGATGATTAATAAATTCACAGAAAATTATAGTTCACTGTTATTATATTTATGGTGCTTGATGTAGTTTGCTTTGCTCTAGGCATCAAGTATAGCGAGGATGCTGATCAAATGTGCAATAACTGGGGTAAGAGTGAAATGAACACTGAAATATATCTACGTTTCTACACCCAAATCTGCTTCAGTTGCAAAAAGATTTATTGATTAGGACTGAAATACAATTAATAGTTTTTCCATCGACATGGCTGTTGTACTATTTAAAAATAATTTAATTGTTCCTATTCAGTTAAATCATGGTGTCAGATCACGACTAGGCGTTTAGCCGACAATCTTCCATTAGTTCAGTTTGGGATTCTTTTTATAGAGGTTAAGAACCGCCCCACTCATGAAGCACTAATGGGATCAGTGACCTAGATGGTAAATTTAGCTCAGATATAAAGCAGAATTAATAAAAAAAAACCCTCGTATGTCAAATTCAAAAGAACAAAAGCTCCTATTTAATGCACTCATCTCAAGGACGAAAAAAAGCGAACAAAAAAAATGTGCGCTGCCACTTCTCTTGCAGACATACATGAATGCTTTGTGTAGTTTGACGGCTTTAAAGAGACTCTGAACACTTCGGCTTTTCAACCGCGTCACATTAACACACAGAGTGTGTGTGCTGCACGCCTCTGAGTCAGTTCTGCTGCAAAAAGCTTCTGTGCCAGAAATACAAAGTGTCAACAAGCTGGCACATTAGGAACAACACAGAGAATGCAACAATAAACACACGTCCTTGAACAAGCAGTATAACTGTCCAACAAAGCCTCTGCAGCTCGTTTACATTTATATGAAACCTGCCATGAGTCTCCTCTCCAACCCAAGAAAACACACACATTAAAATTTCAAGGGCAGTTGTTCATTTCAAATGATTGACACTGAGCTTCTTGAACAGACTGACATCTGTTGGAGAAGTGCGTAACTCTAACCACAGCTTGCCCTTGTTTGGCTTTCCAACTTAGTGTAATGTAGACAACGAAACACAAGCTGGGGCCGCACTTGACTACAGTTTCTTACTGGAAGAACTGAGACTCCTGAAGCAGTTGAGCACATCGTAGTGTTTGCACAAAGCACAAGCTACGTTTTATTGTACGTTTTAGACAACAAACCAGGCCTGTCAAAAGCAATTACAAAGTTTGTTAACCTTAAAAACGCGTAATTAAACATTTAGGCTAGGTGGCATGAGGAAAGCCTACTTGGTGTGTTAAAGCAATTATAGTAATGGATGACCTGAAATACAACACCCCCAAGGGCCCTTTACATCAGATGAGAAAATATTCCCCGCCAGCAGCAGAAGCAGGAGTTATGACAGACATATGGAGAAAAATAGAAACATCACACTGTGTGTGTTACTGATGAATGATTTTAAATTACTGTAAATGCAAACTTTCCTAATTAATTTGCAAAATAGTGTCTTGCAAAACTTTTCATATTATGTTGCATCACAACATAATTCAGGTTCACCTTCTAGCAGGACAGCAACCCCAAATATATAGCCAGAGCCAGGAAATCAACTTCATCAGCTGTTTTTTTTGCTTTCTCTGCCTTTTTGCATTATATGTTCTTATTGCTCTTTCATTGCTAGAACAATTAACGTTGATTTCTTTGCATTTGTAGATTACTTTTGTTAATATCGTAAGTGAATATTTGGTTTACCACCCCATTTAATGTGTTCAAAACATATTTTATTTCTTAGTATGCGATTAAATTCAGCTAGCTTTGGACAAAATCTAAATGCATTGTGGATATGCTGTAGTATGACAATGGTATCATGTTAGCATTTCTGCATATAATGCATACTAATGGCTCGGTTAAGACATTAGTTGCTTCGTCTTTGGTTTTTGGTGCCTAAAATACATAAAAAAATAAATGGATGTAAAACTTGCAGAACTTGAAGACAATTCTAGGAGGCAGCTTGTACTCACCTAACCTTCATTTGCTGTTAATTATCTATAACTTTATTCCAGAAGATAATTTAAATGAAAGATTTTGATTTAATCCCACACAGGACTGTCATAACCTGAGAAACCTACCTCTGTACTATTTGTCCTATAAAGTTATGCATTTTAACACAGATATCTGGTATCAGTGATATGCTTTTGGAAAAAGTTTGATGTTGATAAAACATTTTCTTTTAAATACAGTAATAAACATTGGGTCCCAACATGAATGCAGTAGAGGGACATAATATGTTACAATTACCCACCGGTGCGACATAAATCTACAAGTCTCCTCTCAACTGGCCAGAGTGTTAAAAGGTTGTTCTCACTACATGCATTTCTTTCATACTTCTGTCAGACTGATCTGTCTGCTCTCCACTGCGACAAGCGCTGCCCAAGGCTGTCTGAGAAAGGGAGCAAAGCAAAACTTGAACTCTTGTTGTTACTTCTCAAGTCATGTCATGTCATCTAAGAAAACTCAGTATTGTTGGTGCCTGGAGCGATACCTTCCAAAGCTGACAGAAATCACAAAGCAATGACTGTAACTAGATGGATGCAAAAGTAATAAGTGAGAAAAAATTCACACATATAAAAAAGGGTAACATTTACTCAGGAATGATTTTGGAGTTTTACAAAATTTTGAATTTCTGAATAAATCCTCACTTGAAACTGGCTTCATGACTGATTTGGATGGAAATTCCCTGCTATAAAAATGTTAGAATAATAACACAATGCTATAATTTCCCAATTTTATACTACAGTTAGCAGATGCACTGATGATCCACCTCAGCATTCCAAATGCTTGCTGTTTACATATAGCAGAGGGCTTGGACCTAATTCTTATTATTTAAAAATCATAATTATTCAGTATAACCACTTGGGGACATTCATAAACTGTTTAGAGTATTGAACTTTCCACTCAGTCTGAATTTTAAAGAGGACATATAATGCAAAATCCACATTTTGCATATTTTTGTACTTCCATTTGGATGTTTTGTTGTTGACTTACCATCCAGAAACTGCTTGCTGCATTCTTATTGGTTGTCCAGGAGGCTCTACTGCTGCTTTTAAAAGCAGTACGATTGTATAATTGCGGCTCTGTTTGCAGACATTTTCATGTTTGGTGTAAACGTTGAGTTGGGTGACGTGGCCAGCAGCAACTTATTTGGATTTAAAGTGATAAGAAGCCCCAAAACAGTTTTTTATGAAAATATTTCAAAATGGGCACAGCTGAGCAGACTGAAATCTCACTATCTACGAATAATTTTGTGCAAAAAGTTTAATAAACATGATTTGCGTACCCCATAGACCTGACCCAATGTGTTCAAGGAAGCATAATAAGCCACCTTTAAACCATTTATCCCAGTATACAAACATTATACTACATGATATAGTAATATATCATGTAGACTTCATTTGAGTCTTCAAATGAAGACTCATTTGAGAATCTGAGTCTTCTCAAATTCTCAAATGTGAGAAGACTTGAACTTTCAGCTAAAGCTTGTAAATGTTTTTTTTTAATAAATATAAACAGTATTTTTAGATATGCCAGCATAAGTAGTTAAGGTAGATATCAGCATTAGCATCTTAACAGCAATCTTTAACATTCAAGTAACCTTTTGTAGATGAAAATATTGTTTACAATATTTAAAATTTTCCTAATATTACAACCTCGTACTGACAGTAGAGTAAAGAAGCACACAGAGTAATCCCTAATTTTGTGAAACAAACCTCAAACAGAAAGCAGCCAGCGCAATGCTTCTTACTATAGACACATTAATTCATCCAGTGCTTCTCTCGGATAGTCAGCTTGTTTCCTGATGGACTCAAAATGCGGCCTAATCACTCAGAGTGCATGCCCCTTTTCTCATCACCACAGAAGTTTATTCACGTCAGGCTGATATAGAGCACAGCTGAATAGGTCTTAAGCTTTATTCCCTGCATGAACTTGGAACTGTCTGGAAGCATTTCAGGCAAAACACCGGTTAGTTTAGTTACTGGTTTCGCAACTCCTAATAAAACTAATGGAATGGGACTCAATATTTAATCTGTGTAATGTGGAGATGGAAACATATATCTTGTCAGTGAGAATTAAATCGCTCAGTCTCATTAGTAAATTAGGTTGAGAGGTCCAATTAGGCATTAAAGCAATGCTTTATTTATGTTATCAAAGTGAGCCACTAAGAGGCCACTTTGCCGAGTAAATCTGAGGCTGCTGCAGATTCAGTTTGCTTTTGTTTCTTGAGATTAAGTCTGAAACTTGCATTTGCAATTTGTCCACTCATGCAATGTTCCAGTCAGAGCGCGTAAATCTGCCTGTCTTTCAGAAAGCAGTGGCTGCAGCCCAGTTGTGTACATTAATAATCCAAAATCATCTGAATGTTTAAAGTCACATGCAGTAAATACCATCAATAAATAATCTTTGGAATTGGCATGACTGGGCGTCTCTGCTGCTGAAAGCTTGAACGCTCAGTGAAAACGCTGAGGTCACCAGCCAGCGCTGGTTATCCGACTCCCGTCTGGACTCTCGGGTAGAGGACAGATTTCACTTTGAGAGATGCGGAGCGCCTCCTGCACGTTGCAGCATATCTCTGACACATTAGGCAGCACCAGGAGAGGGAAGGCGACTCGACAAGAGCGGTCGGGTTCAGCCTCGGCTGGATTCGCCGGTGCAAGTTCCGACACTGTGGTGTGTCATATTTCTTGTGGTCTGGACGGTCTAACACCGTCTGTCAGCACTGACTTTTACCAAAAAACAGGACAGGCCCCAAAAGCATTTTAAAAAAAGTTTTGCAAAACTCAGCAAAACTGTCACTACGAGGTGAAGAGAGATATGGTGTCCTCAAAACAGATGCTCCCAAGCAAATAGGTCCTTGATGTGAGTTTTTGTCTGCTCAGAAAAAGTCTCAGCTCATCAGCTGTCAGATGACAAGAAAAGGATCTCGGCTCCTTGCAGCTAGTATCAGGTTTAGGCAACAGGAAGTCAAGGTCACGACAGAGGTACAGACTCATATTCATGCTTTGCTGCAAATATATACACCAAATTTGCCCTCAAGTCATAAAACGGCTTATATAAATACTTATCAGTGGAAAATAAAACATCTGATCTGAATAAGAAACAAAAAATTCAAGTGATAAAATGAATTGTGAAAGTACAATAAATAAATTCATCTATGGTAGTTTTTCTGAACCTGCAGACAATTTGAGTAGACATAGCAGAATATATATAATACAATTTAAATAAATGAATCTTTTATTGAAGTAACATAATCTGACAAATTAAGAAAATCCAGCCTTTAATTTGACTTCATTTTACTATTTGCTGTCTTCAGTTTTTTGTTTCAGGTCAACAAATTTCTATATCAGACACAGATGTTGAATTAAACACATGATGTTTTTAATTGATGACTTTATCCATCCATGCAGGGTTGTGTGTGTGCGTGAGGACCGGGGTTTCTTCCTGCATGGCAGCAGAGCTACTGACTATGCAGCTATTTATGCCATTTTGTCCTTTACATCTTACATTTGAATTAACGGTGGTTTGCTACATTGCTTTTGAAACAATGTTTTGTAAAACCCAGGTCTGATTACTGCTAAACCTGTAGGATCAAGCAATAATTTAAACAGAACCTTTCTGACAACGTGAGGCTAAAATGTCTCATAAAGCAACACGTCATGGTCCGATCTAAAGAAATTCAAAAACAGCACCGCAGACCTCACTTGCTTTAGTTGATGTCAGTGTTCATGATTCAACATTAATAAACAGACAGGGCAAAAGTCTCAAATGAAGAGCTACAAGGCAAATGATATAATTATTGGGACCCATACAAAAAATAAACACTAAAAGGCCCACAGCATTATACGTCCTCTACCATAGTTAACAGCTTCTGTTAAGGGCTTTTCCCCATATTAATCGTTTCTTTCACATCAGAACCACTTGAACGTTTTTGTTGCTGACTTAGTCTGTATACCAGGCAAAGTCCTGGTATTATTTAGCAAATTCTACGCTTATTAAACATTTTTTTTACTACTGAACTCATATTTAGCATTTAAATAGCATCTGATTTGAGGGTTTAATTACCCCAAAATTGGAGTATTTCCCTTTCCACCATTCCACTGTTTCGGTCTGTGACTAAAATGGTACTGTTACATCTTATTAATACCACAGGGCAACAAAGACAAGGACTACAAATCATAGATTTGAAATTTTAGCTGCAAATATTTTAAGCAATAGTGATAATATTGCTCTTGTTAAAAATACTTATTTTTTTAAGTGGGATTTGTACTCACTAAATAGATGGACCCAAACTAAAGGTTGGAGTTTTCTAAAATCAAGAGAGCGAAATTATGCAGCTGTGATAAAAGATGAATTTATTTTTGTGATTTTTACACATCTTTATCCAAAGGTGACAATGCATCTGGCCAACAATGTATTGAGTTGCTCTTGTAAAGTAGCTGTTTCAGTAGCTCACAAGATCTCTGCAAAAGTAAAGCAGATGTTTCCATAAAACAGTTATAGCAACAACTGGCAATCGGTCTCCATCTCGTCTGACCCCAACCTTGGGAGTTTTCAGCTATGCCAAGGGGGAAAGTGTTTGTGCTTTAAAGCCTTTTCCAGAGCTTGACAAGGAAATCAGTTTTGAGATTTCTGAAAATAGTGAGGGGAAACATTTCATCATCCTGACTTATGCCTCAACATCTGACAGGCATCTGTGAGTACACATGGATGTGCATGCATAATCTATTCCACTGCAGGAGCAGGGGGAAAAAGTGCTCTTTAGAGGCAGAAATCTATTTTGCAACACTGCAAACACGTTGGCACTTTTGTGGCGAGAAATGAAGTAAGGGTCAAAAACGGAAACATCACATTAAAGTGGAGGGTTGATGCGTGGCTCCTGTGTGGACCTGGAGGCTTGCACTAAAGTTAAAATGAAATTTCTCCATACACTTTCCAATTTAGTTTAGTGTGGGCTCCTTAAATTTAATGGGGCTGTTTTGGAATATTAGTTTCCATGCAGTCTTTGAGATGAAGAGTGAATATTTTTTCCAGGCCAACTGACCAGAACTATTCTACATCTTATAAAACCTGTTATAAAATGCATTTATTTGCTCTTTGCAAACTTTTTGGGGAAAAAAACCCCCAACCTACTTGTACATCTACTTGCTTATCTCTGTTTGAGACCAGTGATAGATTTTTAATGTTGAGGGATGGGGGTGGTTGTGATCTGATAGCTAACTGAGCACGGATGGTTTTCCTTCGCTGTCCTTACAGTCTTTCAAGCCTCTCAGCCGCTATTATCTAACATTGATCAAATTATCTGATTTGCATCTTTTTTTCCCCCTTCAAGCTCTTCTCCAGTTGCAGTTTACATACACTCTTCATGAGCATGAATGCTAATAATTTAAAAAGTTTAAAGATTTATTTGAACCATGTTTCCCCAGAGTGAACTGATTATATAACTAACAATTCGCATAGAAAGTGATTTCTGAAAAGAACCTGATGTAAAAGTTAATATATTATTGAGTTTCTTTAATTCTCACAGGGTCAAAATTATACATACAGATTGATATATATACCTTCTTTCCTACTCACAGTGGGATAAATGTCTTTTAGCAAATTGTACCTCAAAGAAATGCGTGTTTTGTTGCAGTCATCAACAAGGTTTGTCATAGTTTTGGGCTAATTTTGAACAACTCCTCTTGGCAGAATTAGGAGAGTTAAATACGGATTGGTTGGTTTCCTAGCACAGACTGAGATTTTAAGCAGAGTCTAAAAATGTTTCAGTAATGAAAAATGTTTCATTACTGTTATCCAGCGTTTTCCATTTGGACATGTGCTTTGGATCCGAGTTTCAACCATCTGACACACACTGTCCCTAGATTAAAGGAGAATTTGTGAACCTCAAAGATACAAGTCTGGAACCTTCTAGAAAACCAGTATCACTGCCTAGAGAAGCCAGTTGTACAGTGTTGGGGATTGGCCCAATGCTGACTTCAGCACATCTGTAACACTGTCAAACAAGGCAGAATAACTATTTGACAGGAATAATACTTAGAAGTGACAATGTGAGACTTTCAAACCTGTAACTGTTGAGAATAATGGTGGCAGTATCAATCTGTTGCCCTGATTATTGGTGATTTTAAGAAAGTGGACTTAAGAGAATGAAACAAGACTACCTCTAAATTCTTCAACTTTATCTACAATCACCAGCTAGCAGGTTGAAACATTTGAGTTTTTTAACCAGACATTGATGTCAAATCACTTAAAAGGTCCTTCATTTACTCAAAATCTGGAATAAAACTTTTAATTTAGGTCTGTATTGACTAAGTCTACCATAAAACTACATAAAAGCTACAAGTTTAGGTTTTTATTCCACATTTTTAAACAGAGATTTTGCCACATTCCCCATCCTGTGAAACTGGAGGCTGAAGGGCATGAAAAGGAAACACACACACACAAACACACCCCAACAAGGCTGTATACATATGTGTCGTGATCAAGACTAATTTGGAATTAAGTAATCCATGTAAGCGCAGCCTTATGTGAGTGTGTGTGCCAGCACATATGTTAGTCTGCAGGAAACGGGTATTGACAGAGTAGCAGAACCGCCACAAAAGAGCCTGAGGCGAGGAAGGAAAGGAGCAGCTGGTGTGGTGGAAGTCGCAGCGCAAACACGGTGAGCTGGATCTAAACAGCAAAAGGAACTGGATGATGGTTTCATCCCAGTGGGGTTTGATGAATTGCAAGACAGAACTTCCCATCATCTTTTACATTTACAAGACCCTGAGCCAAGAAGTGTGAGCAAGACATGATAATGTTCCCTGATTCATCTCCAGAGTGCAGTTATTGAGAATTTGTGGTGAAAACTGAGCTGCAGTAATTGACTCTGTGGCAAACAATTGCAGCAATGTTCTTCTGTTTTAGGTCAGTACATGAAAAACCACTCTCTTTGTGAAGGGAGAGCTATCTGGTGTGAAACATGCTTTGGTTCTTGATGTGACTGTCAGAGGAGCTCGGATCAAAGAGCTTTGAATAGCCTTCCTGTGGGGTAAATATGCATCGGCTGACAGTAAATGCAGCTCAAAACGAGCTTGTTTTGGAGCCCAAATGGGCATTTCAGCGTTCCTGAGATAGCAGGGGGGAAAGATGGGCTTCGGTGTCATTTTTATTCCTGAAAGAAAAACTGAATTATTCCATTTAGTTAATCAAATGTCTTTTTATAAAAAAGGATTCATGATTCGACGCACAGCTGAAACCAGATATTTACATTCACTGTATAAAAAAAACAATTGAAACTTTTCTTTCTCCCTTTCTGACATTATTTCTATGCTGAATAGAGAGATTTTCTTGAGGAAACTTCTCACAATAGTTTTCTCCTGACAGAACTGGAGTAACTAAGACGGTTTGTAGGTCATCTTGCTCACAGACGGTTCTACAGATCTGTCTACGAATATTCTGTGAAATAGAGATCAGGGTTTTGTGACTGCCACTCCAAAACATTGACCTTGCTGTACTTAAGGCGCTTTGCGACTAATCTGGTGATGTGCATAGGGTCATCGTCCATTTGGAGGACCCACTTATACCTAAAGAGTTGATGCTTCAGTAATTACACTTAATGATCTTTCCTCATGATGACATCCCTCATGCAGCAAATCAACCAGACAACACGAAGCCACAACGCTGTTCTTCACAGGTGGAAGGGTGTTCTGACACTTTCAAGCTTTCCTCTTTTTCCTCCAGATTTGATTCTCATTATGAAAACAGACTGCAAATTAGTTTAATCAAATCACAGAACATGTCTTTAAAAATGTCCAGTTCAATCTGGATTGCACATGTAAGGTCTTCCTCTATGAGTGGCCTTTCTGTCCATGTTTGTACAGGACTTGCTTCCTTAGTAATGTGACTCTTAGTAGCGTCAGATTTTTGCTCTTGGTAGGAAATTGCACCCAAGCATCAACCAGACTTTTCCTTGCTTGATTTATCATCATCTGGTTGTTCATCAAAATGTTTGAATGCATAATAATTTTTATGTGTATAAGCTAAAAATCCACCTATATAAAGTTGCCTTTGATTCATGGTAACTGGAACATTGATCATTATATTCAATGTATATTTGTTTGATGATTTTTGATGAAAAGTAACATGTATTCCTGTTTCATAATAGGTGACTATACAATGTTTTTATGGTGTAAAGCGATTTGAGCTGCCTTGTTGCTAAAATGTACTGCACAAATAAACTTGACCTGACTTTTATTATTCCTGCATTTAGCAATTGAAAATAATGCTGGTAATCCTAACTGACCTTAAACAGAAAAGCCAGACAGTAAAAATGCTCGTTTCCTTCATATAGTGCAAGAAAATATCAAGTTTCAACTGTAGGTGGAATAATAATAACATAATTGCCATATGTTTCATTGATCCATTCATTGTTTTCTGCTGTTCTGAGAATCACTTGCAGAGGTAGCATGTCCAGGAGGGAAACCCAGACGTCCATCTTTCCAGCAACACTTTTCATTTTATTCTAGGAACCTCCTGAGATTCTGAAGCCATAAAGTATGTAAAGTCCCTTCAGCGAGTTCTGGGTCTTTCCCATTATCACCTTTAAATGGGATTTGAATGGAAATCCTCCAAAAAGAGTCATTAACAGGCCGCCTGACCAGAACCATATCTTTACTTGACTTGCATAAATCTTTTGCAGCACTCCACAATAATCATGGCCAGAAGATGCGAGCAGAACCACATCTTCTGAAAGCAAGACATTTACAGATGTTTCCATGTCAGACTAAACTATGCCTTGAGAGCCTGACTATGAAAATTACAGAAAGGATCAGAGACAAGAGAGAGGAGAACAAGCTTTATATTGTGCTGAAAATATAGTCACAGATTTTTCTTTGGTTTTACAAAATATCCTCTACTAGCACCTTTCCAGTAAATCCCTCAAAGGACTTCTCAGGATCCAACAAAACCACATGTTGACTGGAGGACCAAAAGCAATAATATTCCTCTTAAACCTGAGGTTCAAAAGCAAAACTATCACAATATGTTCTCAAATCTTAACATATTTCTGGATGTAGTAACTCACACCACATCTAAGTTAAATTTGCAGAGGCTAAAAGAAGTAAAAATAAATTGTAAAGTTCTACACAAGACAAATTTTCCTTATAATTTCTAGCATCTACTCGAACCTGCCTGCAGGGAAAATGAAACGCCTAGGTAGTGAGACGAGATGTGGAAGTGATGTCGGTGCTTTGCTGTCATACTTTATGAAGAAAGATTCACAGCTGAAAGCAGTGCCACAACGCGATGATTGAGCCTCCTGTGGGATTTGCGAGTACTAAATTTACCAACGAGGCTGATGCATTCAACTGATAATGTGACTTTAGATCAAAAGAAAGGAAGAAAGCTAACCTTTTTCATCTAAGCAAGAGGGAGAAAAGTGTGAGGCATCTATAAATATTGCAGGGAAGCGTAAACCGGACAGAAACCATGCAGGATCAGCGTATACCTTTTGTGGCATTTCACAATATACAGTTTTGTTTATGCATAAGACGAAGCATTAACATGATTAAATATGACGCTGTTTGCGGAACTGCTTACGTCGCATTCCCTTTCAAGTGAAGTTTTCCTTTTGATTTAATTTACTCAAAAAAAAGTGTGCTTCAGATATATGAAACCTTTCAGGCAGCACGCATCCGCTCTGCAGAAAATAACACAATTAATTATAGGCATGAACTCAATGAAGGCAGGAAGACAGAGAACAACACTGTTCCAAGGCAACGTTAGAAAAGACTTATGTTGGAGCATCTCAGTACTGACTCATCATGTGAGGATTATATATATATTTTTTACATTTTACACTGGGGCAGTGGTTCAGGAGGATCAGGAGATTTGTAACCAGTGGGTTGCTGGTTCAAATCCCTGCTCCATCCATATCCGTCCTTGGGGAAGACACTTCACCCGATTTGCATGTTGGTGGTGGCAGCCTGACTTCTGTCAGTCTGCCCCAGTGGCTGCACTGTAGCTACTGTATGAACGACAGATCTTGGTGTAAAGTTCTTATGAGATCTTGGATTTGATAAAAAAAAAAAAGTACAATTCAAGCAGAAGCCATTTATATGTGAAAAGAAAAACTTTCACCAGTGTCAGTCAGGTTTAATGTGTGCAAAATTAAAAATTCAATCATCTAATTTTCATGAGCGTCTTGAAACTTGATCTGTTTCAAAACATCAAAAAAGTTTGAAATATTAATGCAAAAACATTGAATCTCTAAAACTAACACTTGATTTTTTTTAATTTTTATTACAGTTTGAGAATCTTGTTTAAAATGAAAAAAAACCCCAACTAATTATATTTAAAAACAATATTTTAATTAAATAACTAATCAGAGCAAATGAAAACTTTAGTAGTACTGATTTTGTCAGTATTTATTCTGCTGCTGAACAAGTTATTTGCTGCTAGATGTTTGAGAAATATATCTGTAGTTAGGTTTATTAAAATCTTCTAAAATTTTCAGATTGTAAGCATTATAAATAAAACAAAAACCTGAGATAGGAGAGCAGAATTTCATGCAATAAGAAATATTTGTCAAAACTCCTACAGTCTTCAGACAATATTGGACATCTTTAGGTACAACAAGTCTCTATCAGTAGTTTGGTTAACACCTCGTTTTTCACATGTCAAAGACTTCTTGGATCAGTGGACCAGTGTTATACTTCTGGTCTTAAGATACAGTTCGCGAACCAGAGACTCCCTAACATGTCCACTTCAAATGTGCAACATCTGCACTTTCTGCAGCCTCAGACCACAAAAGTTTGCTGAGAGCTTGAACTCCAGTCATGTTTAGATCATGTTCATGTTCCAGCAAATGTGACTAAGATTTAGTAATTATATTGCAGTAGTAGTTTTTGCACCTGTAATTATGAGTTATTAAGGGAAGGACATTAATTTCTGCTTCACCTTATGAATTACTGGTCTGAATTTGCTGTTTTCTTTAGTAATTATTATTCAGCATCAATATTATGGGTGTAAGCTTACATCCTGCACACCAGAAAAGATGAAGCAAGATTTTAACAATGTTGAAAAGAATTAAAATCTATCTTTTTTTTGTTTTTACAAATAGAGTAAAGGTTTGACATATTAAATAAATGGATAGGCAGTCTGCCATAATCTCCAATGTGCATTCATCTAATTCAGTCTAGGAAATTCCAGTTTAAGCTAAGCAGTCTAAGCATTTGACATTTTGAATTAAAAATGACACCTGTCTTAAAAAGTCTGAAATTATATACGCCTTACTTTTGCAAGAGATCTGAAGCTATAAACCAGGTAACTTCAGCAAAACTTGTGAACCATTGGTCATATTTTCTTACATAGAGAACAAAAACAGTGGAGGCTCACTTCCTGTTAAGGGCTTAGCAACATGCCCTCAAAACTCAATCATGATATTCTAAGAAAAGTCTATGACAACAGTAATTATGAATGAATGAAGTTGCAAAGACCAACCACATATAATAACTCAACAAATTATTGGTGTTCAATCTTATACTTTAGTAGCAATAAAAGCGAAAAAAGTATAAAAATGCAGAAGACATAACATGAACACCACTGGGTGTTATTTGTCTTTGCCAAATAACACAAAAATGTGAGTGTCATTTCCTTAAATCTTTTCTATTTCATGTCATTTTGTATACAAATCAATCTCTGAAAAAGTTCAAAATGTAGCTCTAACATTTTGTAGGATACCATGGATTCTTAGCAGTCTTTGGTTCTGCATAAAAACACTTTCATCTTACCAAAGAGGCTGCAGGCTAAAGATGAACCCAGTGAAGTCTATAGGCCAAACAATATCACCGCATTCAAGCAGAGAAAGATGAGAAAATTATGTGTTTCCTCTTCGAGCACCACTACTTGCATTAACATGTAAACGGTAAGAGATGTTATTGTTGTTCTACGTTTTCTTCTGAGATTTAAAGGTGTACTGGCAAGCTGAGAGAAAGAAATATTGCAGCCAAAATCTAGACCAAAGTATGTACAGGATTTACTGTATATGACACTCTGAGGACGGTAACTGTGTTGTCAGAATATGGCATTTCTAACCATGTAAAACACATAGATCTGTATTGTATTTGCATTGATGGTGTAAATGCCACAATCCTTCTTCCCATCTCCCCACTTATATAAAAACAAGCAACAAAAAACATGTTTTGGGTGAAAAAAATTACTCTGTCACCGCTATCACCCATATCAAAACCTACAAGTGCAGCACAACAGAGATCATAAACCTCATCTCAGTTTCATACAGTGTCCAGAAGTTGATCTCTTTGCTAAAACAACAAAATAAATAAATAAATAAATAAATAAAAATAAAAAGTTATACAGGAGAATGAAGAAAAAGACTTAGGACATTACCTGTATCTCTCTTGCATGGTAAATGATAATCAGCCCCAGGAGAATGATTGTAGAAAGGCTTATCAGGCATTTTAGAGCTAATGAATACAGGGATTCCTGCAAAAGAGTGAAAACACTAAAGCCAAACAAGACTAAACATGATAACAATACATGCACAATTAAAAAAAAAAAATATATATATATATATATATATATAGTAAGTGCTTTTTACACCATTGCAACTATAACCAGGACTTTGCAGTTTTTTTTTTATTTTTATTTTTTTTAATCATAATCATTAGGGTTTTCTTTCATGGTTGGGCAGCAGAGGGCCAATCTGCCTGTATGTGTTGGGACACTGCACAGACTTTCCTTCCACACTTTTGGAAGAAGTTGCTTAAAATATACGAGTTGCATCCACAGTGACAGAGCAGAGCAGTGACTAAATCGCCCAAGCGGGACATGAAGTTTGAGTAGATACGCACCTTGCCATAGGCTCCCCATGAGAGTTCAGTCTCTATAACCATAACAACGATCCCAAACATCCCAAAGATTAAAGCGTAGTCACTGAGACGCTTCCTTTTCTCAAACAAGGCCCGCCGGTGCCCCAGCTTCTCCCCAATGTTCTGGTTCTTCTTTTTTCCCGATTTGCCGCTGCTGTGGCCGCAGCCTGCCCCTCCGTCCCCCGATGCGTAAGGCATCAGCGTGGCGGAATTGTTCTCCGGCTTGGATACTAGAGTGTCCGACGCATCTGCGGCGGAGATGGGCTGCAGAGGCTGGGACTCGGAATCGAACTCGTGTATGTTTCTGCGGGACGAGCTCAAGTTGCTCAGCGGCCGCATGACGCCGCCGTTGTATCTGCAGCTGCTCATGGCTATTTCATTGTAGGAGTTGCTGTCTTTGTGGCTGCTCCCCTGGCTGCCCCGCTGCTGCTGCTGCTGCTGATGATGTTGGTGGTGAGGATGATGATGATGTCTAGTTGAACTACCATGACTAGAAGGTGTGAAGTCGCAGGCGGTGCTGTGCTGGCAGCCTTGCCTCGAAGACGTCTCGGAAGGTGTCCTCAAAGTTCCCACAGTGGTCGGCGACGTCCCGCGAAAGACGAGGCTTTTTCTCGCATCACAGGTGGTGCAGCTATTGCAGGTGCAGCATTGGTCGTGCTGCCTGCCGACGCGCTGCTGCTGCTCCGGTCCGCAGTAATAGTGCTGGTACTTACAGTGTTGGAGCTGCTGCTGCTGCTCTGGGAAGAAGTCGTTGTGCAGCTGGAAGGAGGTTTCCATGTCAGTGCTGCCGATCACAGCAGCGGTCAGGCGCCACAGAGCACCCGACGAAGGGCGTTATGGTCCTCATCACAGGAGGACGGAGCCGCTGCATGAGCAGATCCATTTCGGCTCGGGTAGAATGTGAGAGATGGACCTCCGATTGGGCAGAGGGGGATCAGGGGGGGTGGTGGTGGGGGGGGGGGGGGGGGGGGACCAAAACAACTGTGTCGACGTCACGAGGAAGGTTGGAACGTGAAGTTCTGCCCAATATTATCGATATCAGTACAAACTATCAGTGCAGATCGATTTTACAAGACAATTGCGCCACGAAAAGGGTTAAAATTTTCGGCTTATTGAGTTTTATCCAAATTATTTTTAAGTAAACTATTGCATTCATTTTAATAAATAAAAATCCATACATTTTCTTTACACCCTTGTCCCTAGCAGGGTCAGGAGGTGCTGGTGCCGCCAGTCTGTCGCAGGGCAACACAGAGACAAACAACCATGCACACACACACACTCACACCTAGGGACAATTTAGAGAGACCAATTAACCTGACAGTATGTAGGAGGAAGCCGGAGTACCCGGAGAGAACTCACACATGCACAGGGAGAACATGCAAACTCCATGCTGAAAGACCCCGGGCCGGGAATCGAACCCAGGACCTTCTTGTTGCAAGGCAACAGTGCTACCAACTGCTCCACTGTGCAGCCCAATAAAAATCTTTTTTTTTAAAAAATTATTATTATTATTATTATTATTATTATTATTATTATTATTATTATTATTATTATTATTATTATTATTATTATTATTCTCCGTATTAAATATTCTTCCACCCAAATATCACTTCACAGCCACACATAAGCTAAGCGTTCCTTTAAGTCCTCTGCACATTTATGATTTATTTGCTTTAAATCAGGGCTTCCCCGGTCCTGGAGAGCTATTAACCTGCAACGCTTAGATGCATCCCTTCGCCAACACACCTGAACTGAAAGGCTGAAATGCATCAGTAGTCGTTCAACTCCGCAGAAGTCAGGTGACAAGCCATTAATTTGATTCAGATGGAGAGAGGATGCATCTGAGAGTTGCAGGATAGCAACTCATCTGGACTTAGACAGGACTGAACCTGGGCAATTCTGCTTTAAACACAACAAACACATTGAATACGGATACAAAATTATTCATATGCAATTAACATTTTCATGTCTTCTAAAGCACTTATACACATATCTGTATTTAATTAAGATTTAAGTCATGACATTGATGCAGAAAAAAGAGATACATGTTTTGAACATCTTTTACAAAAAAGAAAATATTTGCACTGTGATGCAATAGTTAGTCACAGTTTACTCTAATGTCATTAAACAGGTTAACAAGTTTATTAGTTCAATCCTATATTGCTTTTGTGTGTCCTGCCCTGGCTTCAGCAAAGATGTTGGATCTGGCTGCCTCGCTATTCTGTAAAAAAAAGAAGCAGAAAACAAAAATAATGAAAGTTTCTACATGTAAACGCGGTAGAAACAAAACTCAAATGATTTGCTGCCGCGTCTGCAGCAAAATGTGGTTTTAAAGAGTAATGTTTCATGAAGGGTGCATACTTGGTGGTGTCAGCATCATGCTGTGGGAATCCTCGTCCTCAGCAGGAGCTGCTCACAACCAATTACGGAGCAGTCCTTGAAGACAAGGAGTGTTTTGCATCAAAGTGGGCTGGAATGGCCCAGATGAAATCCAGATTTAAATCCAGTTGATCATCAGTGGAGAGGAGTTCATGTTCACATAGATTCTCCATCCGATCCAGCTGAATTTTGCAAAGAGAGACAGACAAAAAGATACACAGGTGGAATAAAATATTTGCATTTGCAGACGACAGTGGCTCCTTTTGCTAATACTTCACAATTATGCACACCAAAGTGTTTATCTATTTCATAGTCTCAATAAAACACACTGAAGATGGTGGAATAAACATAAAAAAAAAAAAAAGAAATACTAGAAATCGTTTCATTGCACATATCTCCTGTACCTTAAAGCTATGATTTCATTCTCCTCACTAAGCGCTGTGACAGGGTCGGCCCGTATGGAGCCCATATGACCAGGGTTTGTGTGTGCAGGCAGAGACTGATGGGACCACTGGTGGCTGTGTTATTATGGAGCAGGAGAGTTATATCCCCCCAAGGAATTACAGCCAACTACCCGCGATTGAGGAGCTGGTGAGGCATTAAAAAAAAGGAGCCCGAACTCAAATCATCCACGCCTCTTGAATTTACAGCAGCAACAAATTAGGCAACAGAGCCTCTATGCTGGAGAAATGTTTTTTGCATGTCAAGGGGCTGCAGTTTTTTTTTTCTCCCTTTAACAGGACTTTTATTGTTTCACATGTAGTTCAATCATTCACTAACAGTCATTTGTGGAAACAAAAATAATGACTGTACACCTGCAGGAAAATAATAAAAAAAGAGTGTGAAAATACAAGCATGCCGTCATTTGTTACGTTCGGAAGGAGGAAAGTGGGAGCTGTCAGCGGTGCCAAAAAACAGCCAATCAAAGAAGTAACTTTCAGCACGGCGGACAGCTCCACTCGCTCATTGATCGCAACCAGCCCTCAATAAAACAACCTCTCTGCACAGGATCGCAATGCGCACTTAATCCTGATTGGCTGGAGACGAACACCACGTGATACCCCCCACCTTCCTTAAGCTGACGCTCGCCTCTTTTTTCTATGTGGAGTGAAAATGAATGAAAGAGGCACAGACTGACTTTATTATCTATCTATCTATCTATCTATCTATCTATCTATCTATCTATCTATCTATCTATCTATCTATCTATCTATCTATCT
>CAEFZY010060276.1:0-28574 GCA_903066815.1 Brachyrhaphis roseni
ATCCATCCATCCATCCATCCATCCATCCATCCATCCATCCATCCATCCATCCATCCATCCATCCATCCATCCATCCAGTTTAAGACCAGGGAAAAACCAGGACATGCATTTTAAAACAAATTTTTTTAAAATGCATATCTTACTGGTTTACTGACGCTAGTGTCTTACTAGCATGTTGAAGCTACGGGTTTCACCCGTAGAGGAAAAATATTTTCATTCCTGCTATCAGAGATTCTGGGTGTTTTCTGGCTGAGCTTATGTGCTTCACCAAAGCTAGTTTACAAAACAGCTACAAAGCAACATGTTTAGCACATTTCTAAAACAAACTGTTAAAATTGAATTAAATAAACGTCTGTTAGATTTGTGATACAGAAATTGCTTGACGGTACCATTGATCCTAACCCCAGTGATTTTGTTAGAAAGAAATATTTTTTAATGTGCAATAAAACGTGAATTTCTTCAATTATTATTTTTGTGTTATCAAAAATGATCACTGAGACCAAATGCCAAACTTTTCCAGACTTTTAGTAACTAACTAACTAAACCGCCTCAAGTGAGATATGTGAGAAACTAAAATGCACGCAGACAAGAATAAGTGAATAAGGTAGATTGTTAAACTCTTAAAGATGTGCTTGTGCATAAACAACAAACAAATGCATCATTCATAAACTGCAAAAAAGGGATCCTTAAAGTTTTTTTTTCATGAACTAAATAAATCCTTTGTTGATGCGTGATGTTAAGGTTAATAAGTGCTGTAAACATAAAGCTAAAACAGGCCAGAGTGAAAACAGAGGACAGTTTAGGCCCAGTGTGAGCTTCCTGTCCCGACACAGCCTGCTCCCAAAACACACAGCAGCTCTAAACCAACCATTGATATCTCTACAGCTGGCAGCCTGATTTCCTGCGAACACACAGAAACACCCACAGAGTCTTACCACTGAGTCAATGATGAAGCTGCAACCCACTATCTCCATGCTGTCCACCATGTTGCTGATGGGTTTACACTGGGCTACCTCTGCAGATAGCTGCAGGGGACAAGGACACACAATACCAGCACAGTTTAGTTCCAGAGTGTTGGGGGAGGAGGGGATACAGAGCTCTGTTGCTGCTAAAACCAACTTAGATAAACAGATGGAAGTCAATGGACTGGCTGTTATTTGCCAACACCAGAACATCTTGTTCAAGTGAACCAACTCCAGGAAGTCCATTAGGACTGGCACACTGTCTACATAGTAAGGCCAATTTAGTGTTTACAGTGGGCCTTTGTGCTGCTTTCCTGTCCTGACTCAATCAACTGAAAAGTGTAAATAAACCAGAGAAAGGAGTAGAAAAACACTCACGGAGTTTTTAACCCAGTCAGTGTACTGCTTGAAGTATCCCACCAGGCTGTGAACGAAGGCCTTCGTCTCCTGCAGAGAGGAAAGCGCATCGTGATCAGACGGAGGTTTCAGCTTTAGAAAGCTATTATTTATTAGCAATATACCACTAAAAATAGGTTTCAATAATAGCACTAGGTTACAAAATTTTTTTTGGAAGTTGTCTATGTTTGTTTAACTGAATTAGGACTATTTTGCACTGCTGAATCCAAAAATGACATCTATTTTTCTCATTCAGGTCAGAGTTTTATTCTAATGTCATTTAGAGAAATCTGATCTCCTGACTAAATTGATGACATTTTTTTTTTACATTCTTTATTTAAGAATATTATGAATCCAACATATATGTATATGTATATTTATACATGCACTTACATAGTAAAAACAGAAAAGAGAGAGAAAGAAAGAAGAAGGAGAAAAAAAGGGACTCAGCAAACATTTAAATCCATTTCGGCAATTGACATTTCTAAGAAAGGTCTTCATGGGCTCACACGAAGGGGAGGTGAACATATCCAGTGTCTTGCATTAAAAGAGAGAGACATGCAAAGGGCACTGACAGCTTTTTATAACCCATAGCATCTTTATCCGTGTGGCCATCCAAAGTGGGAAATAGCTGAGGTCCACACTCTCGGAAAAATGTAAATTTTTACATGAAGTTTTGCTGTTATTTTTTCCATTATGTACACATACTTCAATCTTTCTTGCCATTGTTGAGGAGTGGGAGGCAAAAGCTTGAGCCAGGACAGAGTTATCATTTTGATTAAATTTTTGTGACATTATCAGTTTATTTCCATTAATATTTCTCATCCAAAAAAGGTTTTAGGAGAAAAAAAAAGTTTTCTAACAGAGTGTATTTATTAAATGTTACAAACTTGGATTTCTGTAAACTGAATAATAAACACTGATAAAGTAAGTACATGTGAATTGAACATTTCGTCTTCAATGTATAAAATTCTCCGTCTCTTTTCTGTCCTGATGGAATCTCTCCTCCTGCTCATCACTCATTGGTCCAGATTCTCAAGAAACTGATCCAGATGTGATGCATGTCATGTCATGCATTTTGATGCTCATGTTGCTCCATTGTTAAGAAAGTTGACTTGATTGAGCAAAACCAATGTGATTTTTAAAGAGTTTTAAAAGTTTTTGCTGCTTTTCACCCTTTTTGTCAGTTAAAAGTTAGAAGTTGAGCCACTGCTCCTCACGGATGCTACAGAAAATCAAGAAAAGAAGCTGCTGCTCTGTTTCTGTTCAATTTGTTTTGCCACATATGATGTAAAATCTAGAATATGTTTAATGCAGAAAATAAAATAAATGAATTTGAGAAAATCTGATGAGCTATAAGCAATAAATCAATTGTCAAATGATAAATTAAAATGAGCTCAATCATTTCATTTCTGATGAATTTTGTTTATAGACACTATATAATCTATTTTGTTTCTATTGCAGTTAGTAGTTTTTATATATTGTTTTTGGTTGTCATGTCTTATTTTGAATATTTGAAATATTTTCCAAACAGTTCCAGTGTTTGGTCTTCTTTTCAAAATTAAAGTTTATTGATCTTTGAGAGGACAAACTTATTTTCAACCGTCCCAAAATAACAATATTAATGTCATACTGTAATAATTACTGGTACAATTTTTACTGATACAATTTAAATCAGCAAAATGAGTTATTGTGACAGAACCACATAAACTGTGTGTGAAACGGGATAAAGAGAGTAAAGTTTGCTATTTAATTTTTATATACTTTAAGCTCCCTTTTTTCCTGTTTTTTTTTTTAATATAAATATATAATTTACAAGCTGTAAATATTCTTATCTTTTATAACTTTATAACAGCTCGTAAATTATATATTTAGATATATATAAAAAAAAAACAGGAAAAAAGGGAGCTTAAAGTATATAAAAATTAAATAGAAGAAATGGCACAAATGTAAAATTGGGGTGTAAACCTCGATAAGCTTGGCTAAGCAGGTTCCTATTTCCAAAGTTTTGCTTAGGTCTGTACCTGTTTCACCACATGCGAGGCATTTTGAGTGATGAGATATTCTGCTGCATCGATGGCGCTCAGGATGTTCGTGACTTTCATCTGAGACACAGAGAAGAATCAGTTCATATGAACAAAATCAACTGATTTCCAGCTGAAAACGGTTTTATCTGGACAGTTTTACTCACAGGCAGGTCGTTGGACATCTTCTGCAGCAGCTTGATGCCCTGGCTCAGGGTGCTCTGCACAACAAGACACAAAAACAAACAGTTTCGTATTGGTCTTGATACTGAAAAATTGTTATTGTATATTTTACATTACATTTAGAATTCCTAATTGCACTTTCTGGACCATTTGAAAGAATGTTTGTTGCAGTTAACTTTTTCCATGTTTGACTAAGGTAGTCAGCCTATTGTTTTTGTCAGTTTCAGTTTCTTTATCATTTATTTTATGTTGGCTGTTCTACTTTTTATTGAACTGACTGAACAAATTAAAGTTGTTTTCACATGTTTGATGAAGCTTGTGAAGCTGTAGGTGTATTTAAGTGTGCTGCTCCGATGCAGAGTTATCAAATAAATTTGTAATTAAGTATAATTATATGTGTGCTTTTTAAAATAAGAAACATTTTAAGTCAATTCAGCACCATTTGTCTGTATTGAATCGGTATTGGCCGATACTGAACCTCAGATATCGGTATCAGATGCAATAAAAGTGGGTCAGTGCATCCCTGGTGCAATATATAACTAAATCAGGCATGGACACTGCATACAAATAAAGGGCCAACAACACGATTGTAAACATGCTGCTACGGTCACAGGAACACACGAGCCACAATGTTACAGCAAGCACAGACAGAAAGCACCATGCAGCAGCTTACCCTCGCTCGGACATATTTCTGTTACCATGGGAACAGAGAGGGAGGGAAGGAGAAGTTAGAAGAAACTTAAATGGGGTTTGCAATGTAAAGTGACTGCAATGTGTTGGACGTACTTGTGGATAATAAATCAGTAACAATATATATTGTGATCAATATAAATAGATAATAGAGTATTCAATATATAGAATATTCACTGAACTCAGAGCCAGAACCGCACAGCATTGTGGAGGATGTAGGCAGAGGAAAGGCTTTAGCTGCTCAACCTCTCACAGCGAGCTTAGCAAGGCTGGTGGCATCAACTAACTCAATCGCTCTTTGGTTACCTAGCAACAACCTTACCATGGCTTGCTCCATGGGCACCACCTGCTCCCTGTGGATGCTTCTGATGCTGCTGGCGTGTCCCTTCAGAGCGTTCTCCAAAGCTCCACGGGGCTTTAAAAACAAGATCGACAAATCATTTAGGGCCACTCAAAAATGAATTGAGTAATTGTTTCTCCCTCCATGTGTCTACAGCTCTACAGAGATTAGTGTGTTGTATAATGAGAGCAGTGTTGTTGCTGGGGTTACCAGCTGTGGAGTCAAGACTCACCAGCTGGTCGGCTTGATCCTCCAGATCAGAGCAGAAAGATAGCAGATCCACAATAGTGACTCCCTTATTCACCTGAAAACAGTTGTATCCTTTCATTAATCACTTCAACAAATATCCAAATCTTTGTGATCAACAAGAGGAACAAATGAGTCTTTATTCGGCTAACTGTTACTGCCAAAGTGGTTAGTTTGCCCACATATCTAAATAAAAACGATAATTGATGATACTTTATAAAATCATTTTTATTTAGCTCTATCTAAATAATGCTGCACTATGTGACTTTCATAAAAAAATATGCTTTTATTTTTTTTACGTTTGGTAAAACTGTCACTATGTCATCATGTAACATGAGACACACAGTCTGAGAAAATATTGACCTCCTGCACCTTTTCTCTGTGATGCTATTGCCTGAAGAAATTCACTGCTCCTGACCAAAAACAGCCAATCAGAGCCAGAAGGAGGGGGTTAGAGTTGTCAATCATCATGAACATGCTGCTAAACGCTACATGCAAATGATGGAGAAACAACTCACTGTTACAGAAAAACTTTATCCACCGCCATCGGTGGCCATGCTAACTAGCATTAGCATTCGCAACAGGAAAAGGCAATGAGGATGGAGGAGCAGTGTGCACACGGGCATGATTGACAACGCTAAGACCCTCCTCCTGGCTCTGAGTGGTTGTATCTAGTTAGCACTGGGAGAAAGCAGAGGAGCTTGATTTTTTCACAGATTATCTGTCTCATACCGTACTGACATGACTTGTTGACAGTCTCAACAAATAAATATTTACTTCTTTTTTTTTTTCACAAAAGTTACACACTGCAGTTTTAAGATACTAACTAAGGCATGCAGAGTTTGAGCTCTCATTGTTTAAATTTTGTCATTCCCAGGATATTCCCTTACAGATTGCCAGCTAATCTCATTTATTTTTGCAGGACTGAAACTCAAATTTTGAGGGACGTTTTGGCCTTACAACCCTTCCTGGATTCACGGTCAGCAACAGTTGCCTCTCTAAGGGCATTGTTTAACATCATTTGCAAACTACAACAGCTGTTGTTTTCAGATATATTTGTTATTAACAGCTCTAAGCTTCTATTTCAGCCTCCTAAATTTATCAATAAGTAGCAAGGATACAATTAAATTTAACCATAAATACTGTATGTTGACAGTTATAAAAATAACGTCTTTCTCCTGATAGTGAGCCAAAAGGAAAAAAAAGACAAATTTAACTAGACAGTATTTCTAGTATAGTTTTTTCTCACCTCAGCCAGGTAAGCCGGATAGTCAATTTCTCCAACTCCTGAGTTCGCGAAGTTCATGAGGTTGTCTCTGCCGGCCTGGTCCAGCAGCATGATGTCCCTCAGGTCCACCTGGACTCCTTCCAACACTTTGGCCAGATCTTTGTTGTACTGTTGCGAAGCAGACACAGATTATTGCGACTATGCCCCATCACAGACCCACAAGCTGTGAAATGCCGACACTCACCACAGTCCTGTTTAGGAACGAGTTGATGTTGAAGATGTTCTCCAGCTGCAGAGCGTGATACAGACCGTTGTTCTCATAGCACTCCCTGGTGGACAAATCTTGTCATTACACACAGGACCTCAGTTTCCATTTTTCAGACTTTCAGAGGCGGTGTTGAAGATTAAAACAATGTGCAAATACAGATTACAGCATCACTTGTTTTATCTGCTAAATAGCACTCATGCATCAAAACTACACATTTATGTTTTACATTAAAAAAATCCAGGACTTGAAAGAAAATCAAAGTAATTATTGAGAAGGAATGTATAATTGTGTTTTGGGGCCATTTTAGATCGAAAAAAGAGAAAAGGACCAGAACATTTTGCTAGAAAAAACTCAGTAATTTTAACATTAATCTCAGACATTTCTAGAAAACACAGGGATATTTCTGAGCTTCAGAAGTAAAATTTTGAGAACAAAAAAAATTTAATTTTCTAAAGTTTATAAAATAAAAAACTTTTGACTTCTAAAAATTTTCTGAGTCTGAAAAGTCGTAAATTTACTCGGAAAAACTTCAAATTTTTCCAAATCGTTTCTAGAGAACTTCTGAGATTAATCTAAACAATTTCTAAGTGTTTTCTTGCAAATTTTTGAGCTTTGGAGCTCAGATATGTCCTCGTTTCTTCAGGGTTGCATTGAAATGAAAGAAAGGAGCGTTTTCTGCACCTGTACATACTGCCCAGGGTCAAGTCAATGTTTGGATTCTGGAAGAGCATCCCAGGAAGAAAATTACGTTTTTCAGGATGAACCAGGAATGGTGTATCGATAATCTGCACAAACACAAATGTGAACCAACAAAGCAACAATTTAGTCCACTGTGCATCATTATTCTGATCAGATATAAGGAAATAGATATGGAAGAAACTCAGGGCTCCTGAAGGGAGATTTCTGTCTTCAGTACCTTGAACAGCTGTCGGTTGGCCAGAGGTTCACATATCAGCTTCTCCAAGTTGCCTCCAACAACAAACAGAGTGGTAACGAGACCCATCAGCACCCAGGCAAAGATAAAGGAGAATCCCACACCTCTGAATGAAAGAAGATCAAAATAACCTCTAAAACACACATTTAATAACTATCAAATTTGTCTGTGATTTGGTTGCTAAAAAAAAGAGAAAAGAAAAATGGTCAGAAAAAGCAACTGTAAATGTGAACATTTTGGAGGTAATATTACATTTTTAAAAAATATGCTTATCCATTAAACAACTGCCAACCTTTAAAAAAATCTATGTCATGTTTTTTTTTAATTAATTAATTAATTTATTTATTTTTTACCGTTTTTGTCATTTATTGACAACAACAAAAAATACCAGCATTTGTAAGACCATTGATGAGTAAACCTGGGTAAACCGGCAACACTCCTGCTATGTTTTTGAGTAACACTGTAACATGATGTAAAGCTCAAAAAAAGTTGATTTTACATAATCAACTTTTTTGATTATGTAAATCAAAAAAGTTGATTTACATAATCAACTTTGGTAAATGGTAACATTTACCTTTAAGTAAATGTTACCATTTACTTGAAGGTAAATGGTCACAGTCGCTTCAAAGCTCATCCTGATATAAATCTGTTGGTGTGTTGCTATGACAACGTACGCCATCAGCAGGTTTCCGCCGGTGTTGGACAGGCAGCCGCGTGTGGTTGGGCTGGCCTGCTTGTCGTAGCCGCAGGTGCCGCAGAGCAGGCCCAGCATGTTGAAGGCCAGAATCAAGACGACGGTGCAGAGAACGGCCACGCAGGCGATCCACCTGCAGCACAAAAACACTTTAACACGCTTTACTTCCTAAACCAAGAAGTCAGAATATCATCTGAGTCTCAATTGAAAGTTTTTCACACAAAAAAAAAAACTGGAAAAACTCAGATGTTTAGTATAAAGAAATGATTGATGGGTTACTGCTGACACTGAGCAAATCAAACCTAGTCTCAGCTGATCAGAATAAAAAGACAATCCATTTCAACATGTCGTGGGATCAAGTTTCACCAACCGGTAGAAATCCATCTGGTCCACCTGGGGGTAAAACGACTCGATGAACTTGTGTCTGTCGTTGAGAAAAATGGTGAAATTGGCGAGAGAGGATTCCACTGGGAACATCTTGGAGAAACCGGTGATCTCAGTTCCGATCTTATCCAGCATGCTTTTCACTCCTGCAGCAACACACATCGACACAGAGAACCACTTCAAATTAAACACATTGACTGTTCCTCAGGAGGATAAGCTAACACTTCACATCGTCCTCAATACATAATAGTGACAGCATCATGCATTTGGAAATGCTTTTTGTCACCAGGGTCTGATCTAAATGCAAGGCAAGAAGAGAGCACAAGTCAATAATAATGTGCCAGAATGGCCCAGTCAAAGTCTTAGGTCTAACTAGGACTCTGTGGCAAGATATTCAAAGATGCTCTCTGTCTTCTGTAGAAGAATGATGTCCAGATGATCTGATAATTGTTGTGTTTAGTGTATGATCTATACAATTAGGTTCCAGTTGATTTTTGAAAATGGAGGCATATTAACGGACATTTACTTGTAAATCCAGAGGATTTTAAACATGTAGTTAATTTCCATCTCTAGTCTCATTGGTAGGTTGATGTTAAAACACAAACAATAAAAAAAACACAAACTAACTACTAAATGAGAAATACCTACAATAAAATTCATATGTATTTCCATATAATCAATGTTGACATTATTCGGCTTGTCTTAGTGGCTCTTTTTTTCACCCTGGATTGATTCTCTTTATTCTCACACTGAGATTATAAAGCCCAGCCAACTTAGAAAAGTTTTCTAAATATGCATAATTAATTTTAACAGCATCAGAAAAAGAAGCATCCATAAGAACATGACTTACGAGGCAGAGCTGTGGTTCGTCATGCATGTGAACGAAGAGAGAAACATTTAGCCAAAGTTCGTTTTGATCTCACTGAACCACAATCCTCCACCCTCAAACACACAGGGATGTGTGTTTACCTGTGACGATGTTCCTGGTCTGTTCCTTCACCATCGCTGGGGTGTCATTAAAGGAGGTGTAACCCTGCAGGCGTTAAAAAACGAAGAAGGAAAGAAAAAGGAAAAATGGCATCAGGTCACATACTGAACTGCAGGCCGCTGATGGCTCAGAAACAAACAGTTACCTTTTGGACAATGTTGCTGAGATCTATTTTCAGTACAGTGTTTATGTTGGTCAAGGCTTCGTTAACATTTGGAAGCTGAAAGGGAGAACAGAGAAAAAAGACACGTGAGTTAACAGGAGAAATAAAGAATGTTTTTATTCTAATTTTAATGTTACAATGTTTAACATTATGTGCTTTCCAGCCACATACAAACACTTTATAGCACAATCAGGTGCAGTAGCTATGTTACTCCCAGTTGTTTATAAAAATGCTGCACAGATCTAGTTTGACTTCATCATTTAGCATCTTGAAATTGGGCTTCTGTCTCTTTAAAAACTCCTGTTCCTTCTGAAACTTCGTCTTCAGGAAGTCATCACAACATGTCTCCTCTATTAACCCTTTAACAAAGTTTATACCAGCGTTTCACTGAGAAGTGGCTCCTATAATGAGCTCAGCAGATAAACGGTTCCACCAGCTAATTGCTGCTGGCTAGTCTGAAGGAGTTGAGTGGGGGAGTCACATAGGACGGCTGCTCTGTGAGGCAGAAGCTCTGAAACTGCAGCTGTGAGGAGGAGCTGCAAGTTGAAGGTGGGACTATGTCCACCCAGATGTTTTACAGAGCTGAACGATTGCCATGGAGATTCAAAGCAACACTCCAGGTATGTTTTTCTTGAGGGAATAACATTATAACATGAGGCAAAGCTCAATAAAGTGAATTTTACACAGTACTGCCCCTTTAATGGACAAGCTCAGCACATATTTCTCATGAAAAAAATACACTTTTCCAGGTTTAAGTGAATTTTTACTGTATAAATACAAAAGTCCACTGTAAACTTATGAGATATTTTACTATGGAAATATGGAAAAAATCAGACTGGATCCATGGATGTGATTCATGGAGTGTAAAACTCCTCTAGTATAAAAGTATTTCTCCTGACCTTGGAGAAGTCGGCGTTGGTTCCGAGCTGAGGCAGGGTGGAGCGGATCGTGTTGCAGGTGGGGGACACGGCTCCGTTGGTACAGGCCGGGTCCGACAGGGTGTTGGACAGTGAGGAGCGCTCCCCGGCCAGGCTGGCCTGGAGCTTTCCCATTCCCTCCTGAAGGATCTCCAGCGCGGAGCTGACGTTCTCCAGAGCTTCTTTGGTTTCCCGCATGGCTAAAAAAAAAAAAAAAACATCAGACAGGCAGAACCGAGTCAGAAACTACATTTAGTTAAACTACACTCAGCACACTGACCACAAAATCCACAACCAAGATATAAAACATATACAGGTTAATCTACAGAATTCAGAATATTATTTATTTTATTAATACAGTTCAAATTATGAAATTCAAATCATCTCCTTCCAAAAATAAAGTTGTTGTTTTTTTTTTCTTCTTTTTTTTTGCCAAAAGCCTTTTTTGGCTTAGGCCATTAATTTATGAAGGTGATGATATGTAAAATTAATTACAAACAATTAATAATTATTAATTATTTCTAGTAATTCTGATGATTATATTTTATATCTAATGAACCCAAAATCTAGTTTTTAATAAACTTACAATATGACTTTAGTAAAAAAAATAAATAAATAAAATAAAATAAAAAACAAGCAGCTAGTCACTGACAACTTGCTCTATTAAAGAAGCTTCACAGGAAAATTTAATGGAAGGAAAAACTTTGATGAAAGGCTGTTGAAACACAACTTTAAGAGGATTGTGAAGCAAAGTTCACAATCTAGGCAAAAGGAGCCTCTACCAAGTACAATCCTTTTTACTCATCTCATTTAATAAAGTTTTATTTTTAGACATCTACATTTGGGTTTTCATTCACTATAAGCAGTAATCATCAAAATTAACAGAAAAAATATTTTGTAATTAATTAATATGACACATAATCGCCTTCCTAAAATAATGGCCCAAATAATTTTTTTCCAAAAGATGATTCAGGCAAAAAAAAAACAAACAAAACAAAACAAAAAAAAACAACCTTATTTTAGGAGATGGCGATATGGTTTTGTTTTATAAATTGCATTACTGGAAACAAAGTTTTAACAATTTTCTCTTTTTTTTTAGATGCACCTGCAAAACAAACATGAAGACTGTACTGAGGTCTGTTTCTAACACTCCCACAAACACAACACAAACACGGCACCACTGGACCCAGATCTGCCTCCTTTACCTTTTATAGCACTCTCAACTTTTGCTTCAGGTTAAAAGAAATGAAAAAGGGGAACCATAGAAACAGGGAAGCACAAACAACGATGTGAGGATTTGATCGAACGTGATTACTCGTGTTAATAATCAATAACGTCCAATGAAAATGGGTCACCTCCTGCCATTCGGAGGGCGACGTCCAGCGCAGGAACCACCTCTTTCTCCAGATGGCTGTGGATTCTGGCTCCCAACAGAGGTCCAATGTCTGGCATCGCAGCATTACACACACACACACACACACAGACACGCACACACATCAGGTTTATGACAACATAAATATTAAACCCAGAGATATTGCAAAAAATAATAATGTTAAAAATCTTACTGTCGAGGTCTGACAGGACTTTGTTCTTGGCAGTGGTGTACTGGGCTGTCAGGTAGTCGATTTGCTGTGGGAGGAAACACACAAACATGAAATATTATTGTCTTACATGAAACTCTCTGTCTGGATTTATGTGTGAGAGAAAGAAAAGAGAGAAAGAGAGAGAGGGGGTACCGCTGGTGTGTTGTTAGCGAATGTCTTCAGGTCCCTCATGTTGGTGTTTATGAGTCTTCGAGTGCTTTTGATCTGAGTGCTGACGTTATGGTTGGCTGCATAGGCGACAAGAACTCCCAGACTGAAACACACAGATGGAGACAGGGTCAGATATGCAGCGGCCACAACAAACCAGCAGGAGGCAGCATCGCTGCAAAACGCCAACTCAGCATCAAGCAAACCAATTATCTTTGAAATTACAGAACGTTCATTTCTTGCAAACAAAAAAGCCTCTTTAACAAACATCAGCACAATAAAATTTGGAATTTCCAGTGTTCATTTTGTGCTATTAAACTCCAACGTTGTTGTTGCAGCTGTGCAGTTTTTTGTTTTGCTTTGTTTGTGTTTTTCACTTATTTGCAATTTTGAATTTCCTGGGTGGAATCTGTTAGACTGGTCTGAATTTATTAGTTTTAATTCTTCGGGCTGAAATCGACTCCTGATATTTTCATGGTACACATGAAAAAAAAAACACACAGAGCTGACATTGCTTCTGTCTTTCCCTGGTTCAATTTTTGTCCAGATTTTTTTTACATTTTAGATCAAAACTAAACCACGTGCAATTAAAATTTTTTTTTTTGCTTGTTCTTTATGGAAAAGCACATAAGAACGTTAACTTCATCCAAGATTTGCACATGCACAAAGCAGGACTTCAGGGTGTTTTTCATGAAAACATTTCCACTTTTTCCAAAGTGAGATTTTTCAGTTTCTCTGTCACTTTTTGTACGGCATAAACAACAAAAATATTAGAATATTGCATCCATTTCAGGATGTTTTGTCTGTCCTTCAATAGTCTACATGTACAATTTTAAAACAACTCTAGAAAAGTAAACATTTTTCCATAATCCTTATTATTTCTTCCACATGATTCCAGAGCTAGAAAATGCTTTAGTCAAACTTTACTTTATTTCTACAAAACTGAATGAATAGTATTGAGTGGTGGGATGGAGATAGGCCAAAAAATAACTGAGAAAAAAGTTCATGAGAGAACAAATGCCCTCTCAGGCTTTCTGTATGAACATGAGCATGTTTGTGATATGAAAGGCCTCATTCAGAGGGAGATACAAGGACCTCTGCAGTCAGTCAGTCATATCAGTAACACATAGCGATCCTGCAGATCCTGTTCTTGTGCACAGGTCAGGTGAACAAATGTCACATTTACAGTTGCATGTTGGAGCTCTGCTCTGCATCACTAGCTGTGTTTCCATCACAAATCTTTGTCTATATTCTGCTAATGTTGGGGGGAAAACCCCACAATTTCACAATTGTAGTGTTTCTATTAAATAAGAAATGAAGGTAAAATAACATGTGAATAAGCAAGTTCATGCGGTAAGTCTTTAAAAATCCTGGCAGTAATGGATGCAAACAATTATGTGATACATATTCATAATTTAGCCATGGCGCTAGCGCTCATCATCTATCAGCCAATCAGAGGAGACGTTGGCGTCTTATTCAGGCGTTGGCGCAACAAACCCGACTGCAAAGAAGCAGCTAAATATGCAACATTTTGGGGAAATTATGACTTTACAGAAGAGTTATGGATTCTACACGTTGGGGTGACACACAACTTTTTAAGAACTGTGATGCTGGTGGAGCCAGTTGCAGTTTGTCCGAAAAAAAAACAAAAACAAAAACAAACCATCATTCTACTACTACTTCCTGTCGTCTTCTTCATTGTTTTCAGCAGTGGTAACATTGGGCTGTTGATCATGTGACTTTTATGATTTGAAAAAAATGTTTTCGTTGCAGTTCTGCAAAAAACATCAATTTCAATACGGCTGAAAAGCCACATCATCGTGGCGCAAAATTGTGAGTTTTTTTTTTAAATTGACGTGTTTCTATTAAGCAAATTTATTTTCAAAATTTCAGCTTGCGCAGTTCTATGGTTCATGGAACTCAGGTTGGTTTAATGTAGGCAGATTTACATATGAGTCATATTCCTTCCATGTGTTGATGATGAATTTAACTGAATTCCAGTGATGTTCAGTACCTAAGAGATGCTTTGATTTATGCTTTTAAACAACCTCTCCTCTAATTGGTTGGAGTGCTCTTTAGTCTTCACGGTGTAATGCTGCTAGGAATACTAATACTTATGCTAAAATCACTGGAGACACTAACTTTAAAGCAGGTGAGTATTTATACAATCACTTAGTTTATTTTAAATACTGTCATTGTTTTGTAGAAATCAGTCTCACTTTGACAGTATAGGACGTTTTTCTTGTTAATCTTTTTCATCAAAAAAGCAAAATTTTGTTTCGACTATTTGTAAAAGCAAGAAAAAGGGGTGTGAAAAATGGTCAGATGTTTCTGGCGGACAATGTATTAGAGGCTGCGAAAATCTTGAATGCAGATTTTGAACAGACATTCACCAGTTAGAAGCGACAATAAAATGGTTCACATAAAAACATGTGCTAGAATTCTCCAGCCAAGGTTCAGTTAAGAAACACTAGAGTTCACAGACACAACCTGTATGATTTGACTGAGTTTGAGCTTTTCTTCAATGAAAAATTTGCAAATGTTTCATCTTCCAGATGTCCGAAACTGGAAGAGACACACGTCTAAAACTAAACTGAAGTTATTATCTCTAGAACAATCTAGAGTTAGCACACAGCCTCAGTTATTACAGCTAAAAACTGACAATCTGGTCTGAAATCTGGGTGTAGTGATGGGCTCAGACCCGAACATTCAGAGTCACATAAAGACAGTCACAAAGTCGGCCTTCTATCACCTGAAGAACATTTGCAGGATTAAAGGTCTAATGTTCCAGCTTAATGTGTACTTGCTTGATGATTTTGATGATGGCATTTGATAAAATGTAATGTTTATTGCTTGTTTCATAATTTGTTGCTGTGCTACGTTTTTATGGTGTAAAGCACTTTGAACTGCCTTGTTGCTTAAATGTGCGATACAAACAGACTTAACTGAAAGTTTAGCCATTGTAACAGCAGAGGAAGGTTGTTCTGTGATTTCTTTGCTAAAGAAACTGAACTACACTTTTAGTGTAGTTCAGTTTAGTGAAACTGAACTACACTATATACTGAACAGTATTTTTTTTAATACTGTTGTAAAAAAAACCCTTTAAAAACCATGAATCATTTCTCAACCACTGCATGCACTACTTTGTGTTGGTCTCTCAGAGTAAATCCCATCAAAATAAACTGAAGTTGGTGGTCTTAATGTGACAAGACTGTTCCACACTTAAAAGCTCTTCCTCTTAACTAAACCTCATGAAGAGGTGAACTAACTGCCTGGTGGCAGCCGTAGAGAGGAGGAGCACTCACATGATGAAGATGGTGGTGGCGATGAGTGAGGCGGTGAAGAATCCTCGGTGACAGTCCGCGTTCTTCCTCTGCCTCTGATGCATCTCACCGCCGCAGTTGTCGCAGCATCGACACATGCAGAAGCAGGTGGCGATGATCGGCGTGAGGACCACGAAGACGATTCCAAAGACGGCGCAGATCAGGAATCCAGACTCATAGTGGATCCACTGCAGAGGGACAAGATGGTTCATCAGACTGCGGCTGAGGGTGAAATCTGAGGAGTAAGAAGGTTTACCTGGAGCAACAGGACAACGTTTTCTGGCTGGGAGAGCGACATCGTGGACAGAGGGTCAGGAGGAACAAGAGAAACATAAGACAGGATGACAATCACAGCAAATATTGTTACTGAAGCAAATTCAGATGATGGTCTTAGAGATAGTTAAAAATATATATATATTTGACAAAAACACAATTTTCCAATTGTGGTGTTTTCATTAAACAAGAAATGGAATTAAAATCACACGTGAATAAGTTTGTTCATGTAATATGTTATGGATAATCACGCCCTGCAATCATCCTCCAACTATTTCTTGTCATCTTCTTTGCTGTTTTGTTTCCAACAGTAGTAACATCCACCTGAAGATCATATGTCTCGTGTAATGCGAAAAAAAGTGTTTCCATTATGTTTTTGTGAAATACACTAATTTTGATACAGCCAAAGAAACACCTCATCTTAGCGTCAAAACTTTATACTGAAAAATTAGTTTTTGTTTTTCCATTAAGTAAATTTATTTTCAAAATGTCAAATTACGCAATTTTAAGTTTAATGGAAACGTAGCTTCTTATTAATGCTCTCTCTTTTCAGTCTGTCTGTATACAGTATTCACTTATGTCTGTTTCTCTAGGTTTTTAGCCTGCACTCTACAGGATCCTGACATCATAAGATACAAAGACTATATTAAAAAAAATCCAGAGGAAAGTAGCCAAAATCTAAAGAAAAACTGAGAAAGGCTTTCAGAAAATCTTGAGGACAACCAGCCAAGACTACCTTAAAATGGTACAAGAGACTCAACTGATGGCAAAATAAGAGGAGATCATAACTGGATCAAAACATACAGCAGCATATTAGGGCTATTGTAGAAGGAGTTGGAATGCCCTCAAAAAAATCTGAAGTTTTGAGATTAAGCTCAGAAATAAACTAGAAGATACTTGAAAATTTCAAAAGTAAAGATTTTTCCACTTTTGAGACTAAAAAATAAAGTCTCAAGTATTTCAAAAATACTTGAAAATTTCTGAGTTTCCAAAGTAAAGATTTTTCAATTTTTGAAACTC
Source organism: Brachyrhaphis roseni (assembly GCA_903066815.1). Taxonomy (NCBI): domain Eukaryota; kingdom Metazoa; phylum Chordata; class Actinopteri; order Cyprinodontiformes; family Poeciliidae; genus Brachyrhaphis; species Brachyrhaphis roseni. Next base: position 16,785 of record CAEFZY010060276.1, read on the forward strand.
AGAAATGTCAAAGATTAATCTCAAAATTTCTGAGTATTCTTCAAGCAATTTTTTTTCCTTCACGCAGTCAGAAGTTTCCAAGTTTTTCCTAGAAAATTTACGGGATTAATCTCAAAATTTCAGATTTTATTTATATATTTTTTTTGCAAAGTTTCAACGTTTGAAGATCAGAAAGTTCTTCTCTTTGTCTAAAAAAAATGTCTTAAATGAATCTCAAAATTTGGGGTTTTTTTGGTGGAAATTTACCCTTCCTTTTTATCTTTCAGTGCCTCTAACATGCCACTGTAAAAAGTTCATCCACAAAGCTTTAATGACTGGAGAAAAATGAAGTTCTTCTTTCAGTTTTAAACTCTTAAAAGCCAACATACCTTTCTCCATTCTTCTACTTTAATTCCTCCCATATTTTGCTGAATAATGCTAACAATAAGATCTGAAAGAAAAAAAAAACACAAACAATTTCTTAATGTAAGTGCTTTGAATGTACAGACAGTGTTGTGAAAAGAATAAACACTGATTCAGAAACAGTAGAGCTTAATGTTTGGGACAAGAAATGAAGCTGAAGTGGGGAAAAAAATCCATTTATCTGCTCACAAACAGACAGGACAGATTACATGGAATCAGTTTTTTAATATCCGAGGACAGTATTGTGACGGTGTTTCCTCTTCCATCAAACAGCTGTGTGTTTACTGAGAGCCGCTTGAAGCGAGCCAGCAGGACTCCAGCTGGCTCCAGCTGTCCGTGTGTTTACTGTATGTAGGTCAGCCGACGCTAAGCCTACCTGCTGAACGTTGACTCACCTGCTCTGTTACTCAGCAGGTAAACTGATTCCTTCACACATACACTCCAATTAGGACATCTGCTCACAGTACAGCCACCAGGCGGTTGAAAAAGTGGCAGATGTTTTGATGATCTGAAAAGATTCACTTTTTTATGTTGATTTCCTCTTCTTTATTTTTTTTAGAGGGATCATTATTGTTTCCAGGCACATTGTTCCATTTCATAGCAAAATCAAGTAACTGTTACATTCAGCATAAAACAATATATTCATCAAATATGACTTAACAGAAAATTGACTTTGTAACTTAACACCTTGAAACTGGGTCTTTGTCTCTTTAAAAACTCCTGCTCTTTCTGAAACTCGGCCTTCAGGAAGTCATCAGAATACTCCTCTATTAACTCTTTAACCAGGTTTTAACCAGCGTTTCACTGAGTAGTAGCTCTTATAATGAGCTCAGCAGACATACAGTTCTACCACCAGGTGTTTGCTAATTGCTGCTAGCTAGTCTGAAGGAGCTGAGTGGGGGAGTTGAAGAGGAGGGTTGCTCTGAAACTTGGAAACTGCAGCTCAGAGGAGGAGCTTCGACCTAGAAGGCGGCTTGGTCCACCCAGGTGTTTTGCACAGCTGAATGGTTACCGTGGGAGATTACAGGGTTTCTCAAACATGCATAAAAGAATCAATGACACACCCCAGGTATTAATAACATAATAGCATTAAAGTTGATTTTTACATAATACTGTCCCTTTAAATTCTTTTTTCAAAAGGTTACTCAGGTTCAAGTAACTAGTTACTTTCCATGTGCTTCTGGAGTAATTTTAGTAAGATGGGAAAGTTTCATTGTTGTTCCATGTTTTATCTATTTGTGGATTATGACTTTCAATGGGGTCTATTGGAGGACCAAAGCCTCAGAAATAAAGCTGTGACCCTGTCTAGACTCATCTGTCCTTCAGCTTCTTTCAATTAGGACTTCATGTGTTGCACTTTAAGGTCTTGCTGCCTGCTTCATGTTGTCAGTCAGGTTCTATTAAAGTAAAATCTACATGTCAGGCAGTAATCAGGTCTGGGTATGAAAAGTGAAACTAAGTCAAGTTAAGTTTATTCGTGTAGCACATTTAAGCAACAATGCAGTTCAAAGTGCTTCAGCATTTAGTCATCAATTTTTTAAAAAAAGCAATAAACATTACATTCTGTCAGATGCTATCAACAAAATCATCAATACACATCAAATACATTGATCAATGTTCCAGTTGCTAATTAAAGGCAGCTCTGAACAGATGGGTTTTTAGCCTTGATTTAAAGGAACTCAGTGTTTCAGCTGTTTTGTAGTTTTCTGAAAGTTTGTTCCAGACTAAGCCAAGAAATGTGATTGGTCACAGATAATTTATGGTTTAAGAAGGAGTTATTTTTTCATATGCTGGTTTACGTATTTTTTTTTTCTCCCCTTAGTTGTTTAAATCACCCTTTGAAAACTGACTTTTCTTCACTAAGGTCGTCTAGGATATTATTTATCATGAACATTCAAGTCTCAGGAAACCAATTAAATGTTTTATGTTTACCCTTTTCCTGATTTACCATTAGACAATGTCAAGTTTAATTGAATTATCAGATCTCTTAAATATATTTGTAAAAGTACAGTCCTGAACAGAAACACAGTAAGTTATTTAGATGATTAAATTATTTTACACCATAAAAAATAACACAGAAGGTGTAAACAAACAGAACAAGCAGATGGAGGCCAGTTTATCATCTGAACGCTGACACAGCTGTCACACTAGACTCACCATCAGAGGACTGAAAAGTGACCCAGATTAACCCCAAGGATGCTTAGCAACGGCCTATTCTTACCTGTCCCAAACATTTACACTTTTCTTAGCTTACAAACAGATTCATCCATCATGATGGATGACATCACAATCAGTCAAATCTTTGAAACTTCAAACATTAAGTCCCAAAAATGTGAAAAAAACAAACAAAAAAACTACAATGGTTCTATTTATAGACATCTCATTTTAGCCTTTCAGTATTTTGTTCTCTCCGGATCTTCATCGCAGATCTGATTTTAAAAATTCTGTCTAATAATTTTATTGACTTGTAAAACTGTTACCGCTAAAATCTGGGAAAATGTTGCACCTTTGAAAAGTACCAGAGCTGCATCAGTCAAACGACAGCAGATCCAAATCTGACAATCATGTCTTAAATGGTGCTGATCTGTGATTGAGAAAATTTTTTTTTTTTCCTTTTCTCCAAACTCATCAAAGTTGAGAATTCCCACCATTTCAAGGCTGTAAACACACCAGTCAAACTCCTGTACCTGGAGGCACTTGTTTATGCTCAGAAAACATCAGATGAAGTTTAGGAATCATCTGTACATAAATGCGAATAATTCTTCACAATAATAACTCCTTCATTTTCTGTTAGATAAAAAAAACATTCTGTTTAATAAAAGATTTCAAGTGAATATAATTTAATTCTTGTTTGTACTCATCTGAAACAAGTGGAGTGAACTTTTGGATAAAAAATGCTTAATAACTTAATCTATTTAAGTTGAGTTCAGGCAAAAAAAAGTTCAGTATTTGATTGGCCAATAAGGTATCCCACAATGCATTGTGCAGCGACTAATTAAACCACTTTTTATTTGTCACAAAAATTAAATTAAAAGATGTTTGAGGTGAAGAGCGAGACTCCAAAACTTCATAAAGATTTGTGTGTCATTTAAGTAATTACAATATACTCAGCTTTAAGTTACGCTAACTAAAATTGCACCTATTATTCAGGTAAATTAACCTAAAAATTATGAAGCAACGAGTTTCCATATATTTTTAGTTAAGAACTAATTATGTTTTACAGTAGTTAAGTTTTATGTACTATTATGTCATTACAATTTACTCAAAATGATCAAGTTAGTCAAGTTGTGTAAACCTAAGCTGCATAGCGTGAACATGCTAATATTTTTAAGCTTTAAATACTTAACATTTTTTTGGTGGACGAGTTTGCATAATTTTTTAAAAGTAAACTCCACTTCTTGTGTTTTAGAGTGTACAACCTTCATCAAAGAACCTCTAACCAGTATTGGCTGTGGCCAGGCTAATCAGGGCGTCTCTAAATGTTTTAGCACCTCAGATCAGCTTCATAGAGGCTGTAAACTCTCCTCGATACATTTAATCTCGTCCTAATAAGCCTCCTTAAACTTTCTTGTGAGTTTAAGGAAAAGCAACAGTGATTTTGTATATTTCGGGGACCATCTGGTTAATCCTCTCAGCTCCATCCACTCTTCAAAGTGAAAACAGATTTTCTTTAGCTTTTCTTTGGTTGCTGTGTTGGCATGCGTTAGAAATTTGTGCCACTGTGGAGAACATGGCAGGCGCCGCCGGGGAAAAACGCTGCGGCTTACTCTGCAGATATGAGCATGTGAGCATATCTGAGTTGTGCCGGGGCCACCTGTTGTTGCTCAGCTGCTTAGCTAGCGTAAGCCACTGAGGGCAGTAAAGCTTAGACAGCTTAGTTCAGTGACCCCTTATGAGAGGTAACTACTGTAACGGAAGGGAGAAGAAATGGACAAACAACCACCAGAATCAGACCTGAAGGGTCTGAACGGAGCAGGAACTTGTGCGCCGACCGCAGAGCAACCGCTTTCTGCAGGTTTTCACACAAAATCTGGCCGCTGCCCTTCTTTATGGCTGCCATATTTCATCACTTTATTAATATCTAGCGTTATTTTGTAATTAAAAGTGCAGACAGCTTTAATATGTAAATCAGAACCTAAAACCTTCTTACTGCAAAGTGTAAAAATAGGCACAACACAATCCTCCACTCTGACCCGCTTGGAGAGATTACTGGGAGGTGTGGACGAAGCCTGATGTAACCTCAGCGTCCATATGTAAACTGAAGTAAACATCGTTCATTGTCTACAAGTAAATTATCCAACTGGTTTTTCTTGTATTGTAGCTCCAGCAGAACGAAGTTTAAGACCAGTAGTAAGTTAAAGGTGCTTTGTGTAACTTTTATGGAAAAAAGATTTTTTATTGACATATTTGTTAAATTTATCATCTCATGACATAATGATAAATTATGTCACGAGGCTCCTCTGTCTCTTCCCAGGGCTCCCAGTAGCAACCAATTAGAGCCAGGAGGCGGGTCTTAGTGCTGCCAATCACTCTCATGCTCACCCCTTCCCACTTGTTCTCTGCCATACTGCAGCTGGTTCACCACCACATAGCCTACCATGAATGCTAATGCTAGTTAGCATGGCCACTGACGAAGGCAAACATTTTTATCATTTTATTTGCTCTTCTTTCTAATAAAAGGTATTGCTGGCCCAGAGCTCTTGTGTTCTTGTAATTTGATGGAGTGACTGCTGCCTTTAACCCTGGATATTTTTGTTTTTTCTTTCCTATAAAAGAAATGGACTAGCGCTGCTGGGTTTTTTTTTTTCTCCTGCTCTCTGCATCCCCAGGCAGATGGCTGCTCATCCTGAGCCAGGCATTTCCGGATGGTATTCATGATAATAGTTCTAAAATCCTTCCACTGGCTCCCTGTAGCTCAGAGAAAAGACTTTAAAATACTGTTGCTAGTTTAGAAATCACTGAACAGTTTAGTATCACAATACGTTAAAGAGCTGCTGTTGTATCAACTTTCCAGACCTCTCGGGTCTTCTGGTTCTGGTCTGCATCAGAACCAGAACCAAACATGGAGAAGCATCATTCAACTTCTATGCACCACAAATCTGGAACAAACTCCCAGGAAACTGGACAACAGCTGAAGCACTGAGCTCCTTTAAATCAAGGCTAAAACCCCACATGTTTAGAGTTGCGTTTGATTATTGCGAACTGGAAAATATATAATTATGATTTTAATTACAGGTTTCCATTATTTCTCTTTATTTTACCCCTGTAATTTTATGTTTTCTGTTTAACTGCACAACTAAGCTTGACAATGATCAGAAAGTCGTTCCTTTCTACTGTCACTAAATGCTTACAAAGTCAACTACTTCATGTGCCTGGCTCGATTTGGATGTGGAGATGAAAATGTGGCTCTAAAATCCAGACATGCTGCCCAACTTCTGCCAGAGATACAATCTTAACGGGATGTTGAATCGGGATGAGACTGAAAAGAAGCTCAGCTGTGTTTTTCTGGAGTTAATTGACACTGGCATTTCATGATTTGTTTTACCAACAGACTACGTTATGAGCTAGAACATTTTAAGGTTGTGGGAGGAAAGTACATTTCCAACACCCACTGTGAGCTGAAGCAAGACCAACATAATGAGTAATGTATTCCCAGATGCTTATTCAGAAATAACTAATTCATTGAGTGCAGAAGAAATTCCAAAAGACCAAAAACTGAATGTATGAGCAGGAAAGAGGCAAACAAGCTCATTATATAAGAAGTCCTCCACTTTGTTCAACAAGTTTGAACAGTAAACTTTGTCAACTTTTTAAGTTCTTCCTGATAAACAACATGCCCACAACTAATCACAGTAATTAAGTGAAACGGACAAACACCAGCATATGACCCACTTTCTGTGTGCCCAGCCATGTGTGTGTGTGTGTGTGGGGGGGGTGCGTGTGTGTGTCATTGTGCCATCTGTAACAGTGGTGTATCAGCCCACTGTTAGCATTAGCCCAGTGGATACTAATCCTCTAATCCAGCCTGTGTGCATCTAAGAGATAAGAAACTGATTCGCCTCTAAGAGAAAGAGGCTGAAATGCCTCCTCATGGTAAAATAAACTTTCACAAAGATTTATTTTATATTTAGGTGTGAAACGAGAACAAGAACAATATTTTTGAAGAACTCCTAGCATGTTTCTTTTTCTTGGTTTTGTATTGACTTTCATTGCTCTTAACATCAGTTTGACTTTGTTTTAAGCTTTTCCTGTGTTCTATGGGATGACAAAACAAATGCACCCAAAACTCACTCACTTCCTGTGTAAGTAACAGAGACCATCTCTGTTCCATATTTCATAATTAAACTTAATTAAACAGTTGGTTCTTGTCTAAATATTAAAGTTCACTGTGAATTTATGGCAGGTACATTTGTAGATAGTAAATCCATCCATCCTGACAGAGGTCTGGATGGATGGATGGATGGATGGATGGATGGATGGATGGATGGATGGATGGATGGATGGATGGATGGTGCTCTTCACTTTACTTGGGCTCACCACCAGGGACAGAACTAAAACATGCAGGATCCCGGCCCTCGAGGACCGACTTTGGGCACCACTGGCCTCCAGTATCCCTGAGCGACTTCAAGGTATTAAAACCAAATCAGTGTACATTTTGAATTTCTCACTTTTCATATTTAAAATCCTAACCTGGAGTGATGCTGAATTATGTAAGGAAACAAACTACAATTCTGAAATCATTTTTTCAATTACACATTTTTAAAAGTCACAGTTTTTGCCTCAAAAAAAAAAAAGAAACAAAGTTTGAACAACATGAGGACAACGTGAAACAACATGTGCACTAGAGGTCTGTCATATTGTCTCGTTTACGGTAAAACTCGTTGATATGTTGGCCATGGTGACAGGTTTTTTAAAAATATATATCTTTTAGTAATATCCCTCACCCCTAGTAGGAACATATATTTTTGGCACATAAAAATACCTATTTCTAATCTGTTTCTGATCGGGAGATCACATTTTATATTATCCCCACCATTTTGTAGTAATTAGCATACATCTAGCTAATCTGATAACCCCTAAGATCTGCAACTGGATTAGCAGGAAGTCAACATCCAGAGGTAACCAACCAGATGGGGGCTTTCTGCATGAATGCATTCAAATGAACTTGCTAGTGAGTGGAGAATGACGCCATTTTTACATGACAAACGTGAATCACCCTGATGCTGAACAGCATATTTACACTGTGTTTTTACTGGAAAATATTGGCTGTTTCATGCAGAAAAGAGCTGTGACCTTTTAACCCCAAGGCAAGCTGACTGCTGAGTGTCTAAAATCCACCTTTAACACAGATTTTGCCATTTTTGTGGGGCCTCATATTAGTAATGAAGGCTCACTTTCTAGTTGACTGAGACACATTAAGCATTACTTTATATGTCAAGATATGAACTCAAGGTTTAAGCTCTAACTCTGAATCAAACAAGTTAAACTGAGAGGATTTTATGTTTTTTTACAACTTGATTATCTGGGTGAGAGTTGGAATCAGCAGCACTAACAGAGAAGCTGCATGATGTTACAGTTCTGTTTTCAAAGATAAACAGTCTTGAGCTAAAAATAATTTAGAATTTCTGAGGTTTTTCTCTTGACTAAAGCATCCTTCTCCTGTTTTAGTCTAATAGTAGTAGTGAACGTGGCATTGTTCTGACACCGTCTTTTAAACCTAATTAGTGTTTCATGTTCCCATTTAGACGACATATGTATTGATATTGTTAACATAATCTTGAGCAATATTTCAGTAGGAAGTTTTTCACTGGTTTTGCTCTCGTTTATTGACCGGCACCCAGAAATGTTCAGACTGGTAATTTAAGTTAAAACATTTTATACACAAACTCCTTGTTTAAATATGAACTGAAGGAATTTGACACCGTATGGAACCTTATAGAACTGTTTAAAACAAATTTTCTATTTGTTCTCCCAGTATTTTCCTCTTGTCAGTCACATAACTTCAGTAGAATCTCCAGAGCATTTAAATAGAAAAACTGGTTTCTGAATTAAAAATTGGTTCTGAATCAAATTGTGACCCTAAAAATTGGAATCAAATCGCTAGACACTGAAAGTTTTGCATCTCTAATTTTCTCTACTGTTTGTTCATTGAGTGTCAATAAATATGAAAATATGGTTAAATGCACTTACTGTGAGCAGTTTAGTGGTAAAAAAAACAAAAAAACACTTCTTTATGCTGTCCTAAAGATGAATGTTGCAAATAGGAATGTTTTTCAAGTGTGTGTTGGGCTATGATTGCTGGCACCCAGTCACAGCCACAGACCCCTACAAATAAGTAATAAATATTTCTTATTGTCACTTTTATTGTTATCACAATACTACTGCTAAGACTTGAAGTCCATATCGTCCACCTCTAGTCCTCATCCTTTGTTTCCCTGATTTGCTGACACACACCAATAGCTTCTAGCTCCTAATAATATGTTCCTGCTTGTGTTACAGGTGAGCTTGTTTCCTTGTTAGTGGCTCAGAGAGCCTGGCAGTTCTGGTAGCAAGCAGGTGAGACTGATCTGCCGTGCTCCTTAAGCAGCTCCAAACACCTCAGAGTCCGCCTGTGTGCGTTCGCCATTACTTTACATGCTTCTGATGTGTAATGCGGGCGTTGACGTGCCCCTCCAGGTGGTCCGTGTACCTGTGCGTGCGGGGGACGGTGAGTCACACTGGAGAGTCCACAGCAGTGGCAGCATATGGCCCGGTGGATTAAGGTATTACGTGGTGATGCAGGTGACAGAGAAAGCCTCCTCTAAGCACTGATTTTGCTAATTGCTTACCGAGCCAGCGTCTATAACACTGGACACCAAAATGGCAGCAACTTAAAACCTTCAATCCAATTGCTCTGTGCCATCCTCCAACGTGACCTCTCGTAGTTTTACGCACAAAACAAACTGTGTTCAATTGTTAGAACTCTGAATGCGGCGAGAAAGGCCGAGAGGTCTGAAACCTGATCACCAGTCAAACCAGGGAAAGTTCACTTATGGACTGCGATAGCAGCTGTGTTACCAGGGCAAATCTTTGTCTAATTTCTACTGAGGTTGAATAAACATAATTTCCCAGCTGTGGAGTTTTTTATTCAATAAGAAATTCAATAAAAGTCACATGAATAAGTTTGTTCACGTTAAAAGCCATTAGTAGTTATGGCAGCTACATGAGATATAGTCATAATTAGGCCTGTCACGAAACCAAATTTTCCCAGAAGTTATTATGATAAATAATAATACTGAAAACATTTTTTGTAATGGCATAGTAATGCAAGAACACCTTCACAAAGATCAATAAACTGTAAATTCTAATGAGCATTTAAAACTGTAACTGGAAGACATCTTACATATCCCAAAATAAATAAATAAGACAACCAAAACAACAAATAAAATGAATGATTAAATCTTTGTAAACAAAATTGTCCATCAGCAACGGGGCTTGTTGAGACCAAAGCACAAGATTGAAAACTTTTGTCATCCAGTTTTTGGAAAAGAGAAAAGCAATAAATCATCAAATGGAAATGATTGAGCTAGCTTTAATTTATCATGCGATGAATTGAATAATTGTTTATTGCAACAGGCCTATACATAACTCAGCCTTGGCATCAACATTCATCATCTATCAGCCATTAGAGGAGACGTTTGAGTGACAAACCCCTCATTCCTGGGAGCAGCTACGTTTTAGGGAAATTATATTCTCTGATTTTACAGAAGAGTTATGGCTTCAACACATCGGAATGACACACAACTTTTTTATGAACTGTGTGATGCTGTGAGAGTTCTGGTGGAGCCAGCTGCAGACTGTCTGAAAAAAACAACAACAATCAAACTATCATCCTCCTACTACTTCCTTCTTGTTTGTCGTTTCCACCGGTAGTAGTATGTCACGTACGATGTGACATCGTACGAGTCACATCGTACGTGACTCGTACGATGTGAAGAAAGTGTTTCTTTTGCAGCTTTGCAAAATACATCTATTTTTATATGACTGAAAACCACCTCATCCTACTGCAAATTTTTTTTTGAGATGTGCTTCCATTAAGCTAATTTATTTTTGTAATTTCACGTTGAATTTTACCTCATGTGAGCGGTGACTTTTAAACTGACCTGGCAGAAAAAGATCTGTTTACTGTGCAAATACATCCTGTCACAGCGGTTTGTTTTAGGACTCTGCTCGTTTTTGGACTTTGCTCTTTTATGTATCACAATGGTCTTTGAGGGTGAGGTTGGCCATGTGTTTTAACAACTTTTTTTAAAATAATTTTTAACCAGGAAAATCTGCACACACCATACATTACACAGCTTAGGGTCTTCCAAGGACCCATCATAACATTATATGGTTCCAGGATAAAATGCATAAATGACTGACTTTCATAACAGCTACACCAGCTCCTATTATCACAAATCCAAATGTTCAGATATTATCAATTTACTGCAGCAAATATGCCACTAAAAACCCTCTAATTTGGACATGAGTATGGAGACCATGAAGTAACGTAAATGATCTTTTAACGATTCAGTTCCATATGTAAACTACCATAAACTTTACATGTATGGAGGTTCCAAAGTGTCACAATTGAAAGAGTAAATAAATAACCATACTATTACCTAGATGTGCCATAACTATAATTGATAAGAAATATAAATAAATTACTCAAATAAGTAATTTATAAAATTAGATATGTAGCTACTTTACAATTGAATAGCAAACCCATAACGTTTCATGACTATGGGTTTGCTATTCAGGCTAATTAGTCACTTGTTAAGGATATGAACAAAGGGCCACAGTTATTATTTAATAATTATTTTTCATGCTGCAGTACACCACAGGAATTTGTATATTAATTACTTTATTCTTTCATTCATTGAAATTACATGTGTATGACAGACATGTCTTTATTTAGTGAGTTTTGGTAGAACTTTTAGTTCTACAATACTTTCTACATCTATACATTTTGTTAGATAAAACTAATGAGTGATACTTTCATAAGAAGCTATAAAAAATGAATTATGGCATATCTAAATATATATATTTTTTAAAAATAGGTGTGTTATTAAATTGTGGCATTTTTTTGCCCTCCACACTCTTTGTACTTTTCCCCATGTTTTAATTCAAATGCCTCCACTGGAAAATAGTAGGATTTATAACTTAACGGTCAAATTTTACTTCATCTTAACAGTATAACAGTCAGTTTGGCGATGGCCCTTCAATTCAAATCCCCCACTTGATTATGTCAGAGATTTTAGTTCTGCTGTTATTTTTTGTGTATAAATGCTTTCTTTCTTTCTTTCTTTCTTCTCTCTCTCTCTTTTTTGCATTGATAAAAACATTGTTTTTATCAATGCAAAATAA
>CAEFZY010060277.1:0-13440 GCA_903066815.1 Brachyrhaphis roseni
AAGGGCCCTCCCTCACCTGGTGAACATCATGCTGTTTTCTTCCGGTTCAGACCTCGGTGTTTGCTGGTGCTGCACGCCAGCTGCATTCTAATGCGCGCTTGAATGATGCGCTTAATAATCGCTGATCGATCCTTCGTGTGGTAAGAAGCTTCTCACACCCTTAATGTTTGTTAGCCTAGCCTTAGCTCAGCTTTACCTGTATACCCAGGCGGCTCGTGCAAGCTGCGTGATTCTCCTCCCTGCCAGAGGCACTACAGTACATATAGAGCTGAGTGGTAAGTGAAAAGTTTATTGTTTGCATGCTTCCAGATTCTATTTTTGACATTTATGTTTGATAGACGCTGCTGTTTTGTCCTTGGCCGGCTGTTGCGTGTCGTCCTGTTCCTGGTGGGCGTTCCGCCGGTCACCTTGGCTATCCGTCGTCGACTGCCTACCTGTCGCTCTGGTTGCTGGCTTTATGCCAGCCATCCTGGTCAGCGTAAAGCTGACTCCTGCCCCTCGTCCAGTGCGGCTGACTCGGACTGGTTTGTGACCAGCTAGGACTATTTCTCTAGCGCCGCTTGGTGTGGCGGTGGCGGTCCGACCCAGGACGGACACTTACTTTGAACTGTTGCTGCATGAATTGTCGTGGAATGAACTGCATAATTATGAATTGATGTATGTAATTTGACTGTCTCCTTTATTTTGACAGGAACGGCCAGCTTGTGGTGTTGGTGGCGGCCTTTCCTGGTGGTGGTACTTTTTCTGGTTTGGTGCATGCTTTTCTTTTAGTTTTGCTGTGTTTCTTCTTTAGGTCGCTGCCCTGATTTGCACTGCCGTATCCAAGTTGAGCATAACTGTTATTTTAATATGTGAGTGGTTTTAAAGTAGAATATTTTCTTGATTCGAATGAAAACAAATGTGTAATAAAATTATTGAATTGTGTGAGATTGTCTCAAGCCTCATCTGTAGCGGGCCTGTGTGCCTTTAGGGTAACATTTTAAGTAGAATTATTTAAATCTTCTCCTTATTAAATTAGTCATCTTAAATTCAAGTTTTCCATTTTAAATCACACGGGTACCGCCACAATCACATTTTTTTTTTTTTTTTTTTTCCACAATTTAAACTATCAAACTAAATGTAAAGCATTACATTGGCATAAGAAGAAAACAACTTCTTTTAAATTTCAGCTGGTGCAGTCCACTTTCACACCTGTTCCCCTCCCTGCCTGTGGTGGCGCTGGACCAAGAACCACTGAAGGAAACTACATGAAAACCTCTAAAAAAAGACATCAGTGCAACTTCCTTTCTCACAAAATGCAAACAAATGGATTTAAAATAGACTTAACAGCTGTATGCTTTCTCTTTTTTTCTTTGGTAAAAGACGACAAGCCATTTCTCCCGCCAGTACTAGACTTGATTTACTTTATCTCAGCTCTTATTCTGGTTGTATTTACCCAGAATGCCCTGTGTTGTCCGCTTCATGCTTTAGGTGCGGTCTCTGTTCTGCTTGGCATTCACACATGCATTCAAACCACTTTAGAGTTCACTTCAACCAAGCAGAAATCTTAGTTTGTAGGTGGACCAGAGTTTACTTTTTTGGTCCACATCAGACTTTGATCACACATTCACACCTCCATAAATGAGCTGGACTTTCTAGGTAAACTAGAGTTCCATGAAAGTGAACCAAACAGGGCTGGTGTAAATGCACCCTAAGTATAACTTAGAGTGCAGTTAACTTGAGCTGCAATGGAAACGGTTACAAAATGAATTATCAACAAGCCATATCAAAGCAGAGAGCAAAATAGCTAATGTTAGCACTTCAAAAAAGGGCTCAACATGAAAAGATCTTCAGCATGACGTCAGTTTATTGAAGACTGCAGTTGTGTGTTCAGCCAGACCTCTTATTAGAAACATATGGTAAAGCTAGGAGTGTGTGAGGCGACGTGGTGAAAAGACATTACAGTTTCCTGCAAAGAGTCAACCAAGGTGGAGGAGCACACTGAGGCAGAAACTGCAGTGTTGACAGAATATATTAAAATCGGCAGCGCTTTGTCCAAAATGGAATTGGTGAGTTATGTGTTATACAACCACAATACTAGGGTCAGAAACTGCTGTAAGCAGCTTTGATATGCATCAGATACCATAAAATCCTCGGGGGAACATCCCTAGTTGTATTTCTCTAAAAACAACAAAACTGTTCTTGTACCATCTTAGCTGTAACTGAATGTTTGCACAGCTGAAAGAATTAAATTAAAATTCGAATGAGGCCACTAAAGCTGAATGATCAAAATGGACTCTGGTCTCTGGGCAGTTGACCTGGAATGTTCTCTTATTGAATGAATCATATTTAGTATGCATATTTACCATCTCAACAGGCTCTGGAGACTGTCATAGATTCACAGAGGACTGCGGTTTGTGCTAAAGGAATAGTTCAGATGTTGTTGACTTCATGTTTTGTGAAGCAGCTATGAACTGTCTTCTAGCATATCTGTTGTTCAGACATACAAAAGCTAAGGCTAATGGCTGGCTAGCCACAAAAAAAAAAAAAAAATTCTACTAGACCAGAACCCTTAAATCCCAACTTGGCCAACAGGGACAATATGCTTTGGATAAAGAACCTAATAATGGCAATTCCAGAGTACTAGATGAAAAATGTTAAACGTGTGTGAAAGGCCGCATTTAAACTTGATTTACTTTATCTCAGCTCTTATTCTACATCTTCAGTGACTACAGAAATGCTACAGAATCATCTTGTTAGCCAATGCAGATTCAAATCTCCTTTGTACATGTTCCAAGTTTTGGACTCGATATCACGGTATTAGGTCAAAGATTAAGATTAAGCCAGTGTTGTCTACGTGCTTGTCACAAAAATATCGATGGCTCCGATACAGAGTCGGTCAGTATCAGTATTGGATCGACAACGCCACGGTAAGATCAATACTTTAGTTTCAAACTCCCTGTTGAAATGTTAGTTTATCTTAATATTGTAGTTCCTCAACGGTACCTCAGAAAGGTTTTGCTTTGATTTACTTTCAAAAATTTTTTGCACTTTAACTAGGACTTTAACATACACTCAAACTTGTTTTGTTTTTCTATTGTTACAGTTTGTCGTGCCAATATGTGTTGCATGTGTATTGCACACCTCTAAGAAGCAAACTACTCATTACGTTAGCATTGGAGAGGTTAATGACTAGCACATACAAAATATTATGGTTGCAACTAGCCTATCCATGCTAGCCTGTGCAGGTTAGTCGTTAGCCTCTCCAACGCTAACGCCGATGAATAATCTCCTTCTGCTTTGCCAGTCAGTTGCTGGTTTCTCAGTTGCTGGTGTCAGCCCATCATCAATCACATCATTAGCTGGCTTCAAAATGGATGTCATCTTATGTTAAGGACATTGCTACAGCTGGGTGCACAATAGTCTTAATTTTGGCCCTAATACTGCACCATACATCATTGCCATCATACATACACCAGCTTGTAAAAGGCACTAGTTGCTCATGCTCAACTTTTTGTCACAGAACCTCTTGACAAGAACAAATATCTAAGATTTCCTTGGATTTAAGTGAACAGAATATATAATTTGGGTGGACTGAGAGCTCAATAGGATGCAGATGGGACACAGAAAAGAAATTCAGTGAGACACTTTGGGCACGAATACAGGCTAGTTCTTCACACTCCCACACACAAGCATCCAGACTTGCATACGCTCACACTTACACAGTTAACATAGAATCAAGGAAACAACATGGGTAGCACATGGGAAGAACATGAAATGCAGAAATAATGCCCTGTAAAAGAAAGTAAGCAGTAATCTTCATCTGTTTGCATCTATATTCTGCTGACTGTCCAATTTACATTCATGATGTTCTATTGGAATAACTTTATAATAGTTCTAGTCAGAAGCTTGTGTCCACTCAACTTCAAGATTTAGATGGATGAGCTTAGAAAAAACTACAGATTCCAAGATTATTCATCCATGCTAGTGATACCAGTGGATTGCATTTAGGGTATTCCATTGAGTTTGCATATGATATTTATGATGTCTTGCAGTACACAGGACTCTGTACTTATACTATATGGAATAACAGAAAGTACTCCAGGTATATTTTCTGCCCTTCTGTTGCCCCCTGAGCTAGGTATTGATCTAATATGATAAAATACCAATTAGACACTATAGTGTACATCATGCAGACAGTGCAGGCAGTGGAACAAAGGTTTTCCTTCACAAAATTTCTGAGGAGAACATGGGAATTTGATTGTCAGGTCTTCATGTTTTCGGTGGACCTGAAGAAGATTCATGATTGTAATCCTTGAGGTGTCTTGTGAGGGTTGCTGCGGAGCCTGCTTCCTGGCTGGTGTTCAAAGGGCTTCCCTATCCTTTTATGCTTCAGTAAAAGCTGTGTCCACATCCTCAGCAAAAAGTTGAATTTGTTCCCACCACAGGATGGACTCACTCTGCCAGGGTTGCCTCTTTATCACTGACCCTTTTTTGTGGTATTCATAGACTGGCCTCAAAGCGTAGCTATGGGAATTTTAGGGTCTCGTTTTTGCCTTTTGAAGATCTTATGATCCTGTTGGCCTTACAAGCCATGATCCTCAGAGCATACTGGAGGGTTCACACACAAATGTAAAATGGCCGGACGGGAGTTTGAAGGTTCATAACTGGAAGGCAGTTTAGAACAAAACCCTTTGAGGTCAGTTTCTGCCTCAGGATTTGGAGTGTTGTTCAACAAGACAAGTGAGTAGAGGATGGACTGTGAGACAGATGGACAGAAGTGAGAATACTTCCCGGGTCTGTTTTTGTAAAAATAAAAGCTCAGACAAAAAGTGAAGCTCCTGATGTACTGCTCCGCCCGCACTGCCTATTGTCCTGATAAATGGATCATAATCGAAAGGTACAATCTTGGAAACAAGCCACTGAAATGAGCTTCTTCTGTAGGGTGGCAATGATTCAGTCTTAGTGATGGAATGAGACGCTCCTGCTCTTCTGTATTGAGAGGAGTCAGTTAGTGTCTGATGCCGTTGGGGCGCCTTCCTTTGGAGGTATTCTAGGTAGGTGCATCCCATTGGGGGGAGACACTGGGGCAAATCTAGAACTTTATATTGTCATGACCCTGCTGACTGACTATACAGTCTTGAACTTGCAAGACTTTAAATTCTTGCGAGTTCAACTTCTAGTAATTTATGTAGACCTAAATCACTCAAATTGATGTAGGTCTACCTCCTGAAGGGCTACAGTCAGATCATATTCCATATTACATGTAAAGGGTGTTCCTTCTGATTAAGGAACACCCCAGAATAAAGTGAGGCTGAGGAGGGGGAGGTCAGTGTTTCCTTATCCTTGTGACCTGAAGGCAACTAATAGATGACTGAAGGGAACATTTTGTGTCGCTGCTGTAACTCTGGATCCTGTCTGTACACGGAGGCTCCTGCTGTTAGGATATTTGATTCAAGGTAAAGAATGATCTGAAAATTTTAAACCAGCAAATCCACTCTAAAAATTACATTATCTTTCAATAAATGTGCTTTTCCATTAGAATGAACAAAAAAGAGCCAGAAAATTTGGCAACAGGTGGAAGGAGTGACAAGAAGGCGAACGATTACATATTTATGGAGTTTTGAGAATAAAGCCGCTAAAATCTCTCATTGTCCCTGCTTCTCTCTTCTTTTCAACGCTACTGTCCCCTTCTATTCTTCTTTCTCGCCTCCACAAACCGCCTCCTCGCTCAAATTGATTTAGGTCTACCTCCTGAGGGGCTACAGCGTGGGCGAGTGTGCACTTTTTTGGTGGGGGGGTTTTATGTATATGTGTGTGTTGTTCTCTCTGTAAATAATTCTGACTCCGCGGGGGGGGAGAAGCTCCCTTCGACCTCCATTTGGCTCACAGAAAAAAAAAAAAAAAAACATTGCAGAGGTGGGATTCATCAGAGATCACAATGCGCAATGCCCAAAAACAAGAGAGGCAGACGTCTACGCGCCGTGTGTCAAACATTTTCTGCCTAAATGAGAGGAGAGCAGACTCTCCGGGCTGCTGGAGGACTGCAGAGGCTGGAGGAGCGACACATGGAGGGGAAGGATGCAAAGGAGAGGAAGCGGGGGTGTGTGTGTGGGGGGAGTTACCTGGCGTCTGCTTCGCTATAGTACTCCCTAGCCACGATGTCCTCGAACAGCTCCCCTCCTGTCACCCTGAGAGACGGAAGGGATGGAGTTTGAAATTATACACTTCTGTTTCATTCACACACACATACACACCCCTACACGTACATACACAGGAATAGGAGGGGGATGTCCTCATTAAGGGGAAACCCCGGCTGCAGGATTCTCTCTGACAGTGTTGCCATGGAGACTAGCTCCAGTGCGGGGGAGTTCTGGCTGCATATGTGTGTGTGTGTGTTAGTGTGCACAGTGCTAAGCGGGAGCCGCAAGCAGTGAGGGGAGGGTGGGTGTGTGCGGTTATGTAATGGGAGAGAGGAGGTGGTGGGGGGGGAGGCTTAGAAGGGAGAGGGGTGAAGATAGAAGGAATGCAGAGATGGGGATGTAAAGTAACGCATGGAGGTGATGGAGGGCTAAAATCAGTGCAGAGCAACGCAGGAAGCAGGTTCAGAAACTTACAGGTCAAAGATAAGGTAGTGGAAGCCTTCCTCTGAGATGCTGTCATGGAGACGAACTGCAAGAGAGGCATCAAGATCATCCATAAACCGAAGCCCACATGGTGTCTGTCTTCTTTAGAAATTAGAGACGCACCGATACGATATGAATATCTGTAAAGAACCCGATATTGGAAAAAAATCCTAGATCAGGCGTCAGTGACGATGTTCCTGATCTATTCAGTCAAATTCTATGCTTTGTGCTCTGAGTGTTGTCATGCTTTATTTATTTTACATTATATTTAGAATTCCCAATTGAACTTTCCGAACCATTTGAAGTGAGGTTTGGTACAGTTTCATTTTACACGTTTGACTAAGATAGTCTGTCTATTAGTTTTGTAAGATTCAGTTTCTTTATTATTTATTTTCCATTGACTGGTCTACTCCTAATTGCACTGATTGAACAAATTAACGTTGTTTTATATGTTTGACCAAACTTGTGAAGCTATTGGTGTATTTAGGTGTGCTGTACTATTGCAGAGTTATCAAATACATTTGTAATTCAAAACATTTATATCTGTGTTTTAAAAAAAAGAAGCATTTTTCCCTATCAGTATCGGCCGATACTGAACCTCGGATATCGGTATCGGTATTAAAAGTGAAAAAAGTGGCTCGGTCCATCTCTGTCAGAAATCCTCCATATTTACATCAAGCTGCTCTGTCCGCCGAAAAGCTGATGAACGTTTCTGAGTTCAGCCGGACGCTGTCGCAGGTTGACACATGCAAAACCCAAATGTGTCGACTCTGTCACAACTACGCAATCGCGCTCGTTGCAGTCTGAAAACCCGACTCAAATGGAGACGGACAAACAATTTGCCTGCAGGATTTCTGAGCTGGATCCTCCCAAAAGTCTCACGTCAGCTTTCACTTGGCTTTGTGTTTCTTTAATAAACATGGATAGAATGGAATCTGTTAGGTCATTTTATACAGACTAAAGATAGATTTATATAAATGTACAACCCTAATTCTTTTTTTTTGTAATTAAATCCTGATACCCCAGATCAAGGGTTTGCCATCTTAAAATAAAACAGCCAAATAAAACTTACAAATGTCACACAACTTTTTGAAAAAATGACCACTTATCATTTTCTGTCACCATTTTTAAACAACCACCGTTTATTTCTATTTTTAGGAATTAAAACAAACATGAACATAACATTTAGCAAAAAGAGGATGGGCTTTTTTTTTGTCTTTGGGATGGAAATGATTTAAGAAACATTAAAAAAAGCACATACATTTCAACCTAATGACAATAAAAACATACCTAAAAACATTTTACTGGTTCAATGCAGATATTGCAGAAATAACCTGAAAAACTGTTAAAAACTTGCATAGCTGGTTCTTTTTTATTTAAAGTCAAAATTATTGATCTTCATTGTGGAAGAGTCACTTGTTTCTTCTTTTTGGTAACGACAGTAAATTAAAGCTACACTAAAGCGCAGCTTAGGACTGGATCTTTGTCTTCTTCAAATGGTTTTTCCATGAAGTTGCTCCTGTTCAATTAGGAGGCAACTTTGACATAAGAAGCAGGTATAGTTTGTCTTTTTATTTTCACTCAACACATTTAATGTTGGCGATAAAAGAGCGTAGCTTCTAAATGACCAGGATTTGGAAAGGCTCACCGATGTTGGGGTGTTTGAGCAGTCTGCAGATCCTGGCCTCTCTCTCCAGCTTCTGGTGGTCTGAAGGAACAGAACAGAACAGAGACGGTGATGAGAAGCTAACAGCAGCCCAAGGTTTACTGCTCTGATCCGATCTGGTTAAATGTAATGATGGCTTCATGTAGTAAGTTTGGTATTTAGAGCTGTTTATATTGATGTGATTTCATGACTTTGTACAGTGATTGCAGGCTGAACAAGGACTTTAATGTACGTTTGAGATAATGGTCAGCTTTATTAAAGGTACCTGCTCAGCTTAAGCTGGATATGATACAAAGCATCTTTTATTAATGTTTTTTTGCACCTTGCCCCTGTTTTAAATCGACTAATAAACTAAACTAAGAAAGAAAACACAAGAAGACTCAAACAGCTATAGACAATAGGACAGGGAATTGAATCAAGTTTTTACATATTATCCAAATTATATGATTACGTTCATGTTTACTAGTTCCTGAATGCAGCTGACTTCAGATAGAATTACAACTACACTGCAAAACACAAAAACTTTGCAAGGATCGTTGGTCTATTTTCTAGTGCAAATATCTTGGAACACTTAAAATAAGACAAAACTAAGTTACAAGTAACTTTTCAGGAGTAAAAAGCAGCTTGTTTAAGTGAATAATTCCTTAATATTGATGAAAATGTACAATTTCCACTGTCAGATTCTGTCACTTATAACATGGGAAAAATGTCTTGTTATAAGTGACATAATCTACCAGGGGAACTAGTAATTTTTTAAGCAATATTAAGAAATTATTTACTTAAAAGAAGCTTCTACATCTTGATAAAAAAAAGTTACTTATAAGTTACTTTATTTTAAGTGTACTAAGATATCTGCACTAGAAAGTAAACCAACAATCCTTGGTAAGATTTTATGTTTCTGCAGTGAAAAGAAGAACACTAGAAAGAGGCAGAAATGAAATGAGGAAATAAAACAAGAACCAACATAGCAGACAGAGCAGAACCGGGTCAGAAAGGACAAAAAAAGGAACCAAGAAAACAGCATAAGTAAAAACAACCTAACACACAAAACGAAGAACGAGAAAGAAAGCGAAGAAAGACGGGAGAGCAGAATAAAACGAGAAAACAAGCAGAAAGAGGAGAAATAGAAAGACGGAAAAACAAACATAAGTAAAAGGACAAACCGAGGCAGAGGTGAGGAGGAGAGAATCCTGAGGAGATGTGAGGGCGAGTTACCCCCAAAAAATCTGCTTTTTACCCGAGTGACAGCTGGTCCTACCCTGCAGCTTACACACACACACACACACACACACACACCCACACAGCTGTTTCAGCCACAAAGTGAGAAGCGGTGAAGGACTTCATCCTCCCAGAGCAGAGGGCAGGACGGAAAGCAGCTGTCATATTTTTAATAAAGGTACCATGATGCAGACTGCAGCTCAGTCTCTGCTCTGAGTGTTAATAAAACCTCTGCTGCTATTTTCAGAAGTTCTCTGAGGCGCTCACTCATTATTTGATGAGCATTATTGCTGCTTCATCACAGTTGGACTGACAGGAAATACATCTTAAAAGTGAGGAAAGAGGAGAGAAACGTAATGTTTAGCGCTAACAAGTTTCTGCTGTTTTTTTTTTTTGGGGGGGTGGGGGGGTTCTTTTGTTTGTCTCTCTTATATGTTCTGGATGATCACTTAATAAAAAATAAAGTTTTTGAAAGATTTAATTTCTTGGGGGGTGGAGGGGGATCAGAACAAACCCCTATGTGAGAAAGTAATGGCCTCCTAAAGCTAATCACTGGTTGAGCTAACCTTGGCTAACATCCAGCATTAGCTTCAACTGGAAATAAGGACATTTTGGCCAACTATCCTTTTCGTTTTCATGTATGAACAATATGTTTAAGATCAGGCCGTATCGTCTCAATCATATTTAAGTCCAGGCTTTGAATAGGCCATCCTAAATCCTTCCATTTCTGTTATCTCAGTAAGATAAAAAAATATTTATTGACAGCACTGTAACTACTGTCGGCCTTCAGTTTGTTGTAAAAAAACCCAACAAACTTAAATTTGTTGTTTAATTTGTGAATTAAATTTTAATTTAATTTGTGAATTAAACAAAACATAAATGTTTTGTTTAATTTACAGTAAACTTTTGTAAAATGTCAAACAAAATGTGTGTGCTGTTTTTACAGAAATAATATGTGAATATAATGAAATGTATCTGTTAAAATGACAAATGGTGGTAAAAAAAAACAAAAAAA
Source organism: Brachyrhaphis roseni (assembly GCA_903066815.1). NCBI lineage: Eukaryota > Metazoa > Chordata > Actinopteri > Cyprinodontiformes > Poeciliidae > Brachyrhaphis > Brachyrhaphis roseni. The sequence goes on from CAEFZY010060277.1 coordinate 10,505, forward strand.
GTCACCACAAAACAATTCTGTTAATATAACATTCAAATACTGGAAAAAATATGGTTTTAATAAAACCATATTTTTTATTATGTATTTTTCACTTAATCTGTTTATGCAGAAAACTTGTATGCAAAATTAATATTTAATTTTTGTAGACTGAACTGATTGTTACTGTAATTCAGCTAACATTTCAATCACTGTAAATAGTTATTTACTCAATATCTGTGAATTTCACAGGAAAACTCTGGTAACCATGGCCGTACAAACGACTGTTTTTTTTGTTGTTGTTTTTTGTAATAGTGTATGTACCTCAGAGCTTTTCATTTTAAAATAAAAAATGAAGCTGTTGTGTTTTCTGTGGAACAGACATAGAGGCTTTACACAAACAGACACTAGAATATGCTAATGTGGAGCTTTGAGGATCCAGGACACACTGACCGGTGTGGTCACCGCGTGGCTTTTCTTTTCCTCACCTCTGGCAGAGAGCTTTTTGGTGTTGATGATCTTGGCGGCGTACTCTTGGCCTGTGCAGAGTTTGACACAGCGTCGCACCACTGAGAAGGCCCCCCTGGGAGACGAGAGACAGCACAAAGGAAGGGAGAGACGGGTCAGCCGGCCGCCAGAGCTGCGTCAGCATGGAAACGGCCATCTCAGCAGTCAGACGCTGACCTGCTGGGCCCACGGGGCGACGTCGACAGGAAGCGCGTGAAGGATGTCAACACGCCCTGATCCAGGAGTCCAGTCCTAATCTGTCCCTCGGTTTGCTGGACCAGTCCAGATTTCAGATAGCTGTCACTTTTCTGACACTCACGCGTTCCCTCTTGTTCTCACTCTCTCCCTCTGCCCAGACTCATCTCACTCCAAAAACAGAGAAGAGCGATTTTCACAACCCTGCCATTTGTGGTTGATTTGTTGCAACTTTTTACTTTTTTGGGAAAGTAGTTGAAAAGTCTGCTTGAACTGTGTTGTGTGCTCCTTCTTCCAAAGTACCAAAGTGAAAGGCGTGCGTCTGTAGAACTGCAAAACTCCAATGGCTAGACAAGCACTAAGTGATGACATTTGTTTTAGACTGATCGGAGAAAGATCCGTCACATAACCCAACCTATCTCACCACAGAGTCAGGATGATTCCTCGAGATTCAGACATCAAAAAGGGATTTATTGTTTTCCTTTAAGAACCTAATCCCTTCCAAATATCCATGTTGGACTTTAGGTCAACTCAACTTTCCAGGTGGTGTCCTGTTGTCAAGATGTTGTGTCTGAATATCTGACAATATCTGTCAAAGTATTATGCAAAATTTACAATTCACAAACGGCATTCAAAGATTTGAATATCGTCACCTTCCTAAAATAATAGCCCATGTCATTTTTTTTATTTTTTTAGGAAGACGATGATGTTATTATCACAGCTTTGAATATCAGCTATGGGGGTAAAGTGTGACCCATGTACAGTATGGAGGCCTCTGGCTGCTACGGGTTCGGGTCCTGGACCCATGACCTTTACCGCATGTCTTCTCCCTCTATTCCTTGCTGACCACTGCTAAAGAAAGGCCAACAAAATCTAAAAACAACAGTGTAGTAAAACCTTGAATGTAAAGCTGGTTTATTTCTATAAAAGTGTTAAATGTTTTAGAAAAAGCATGAATGTCAAAAACAGTTCGGTCATGAGATGATTCAGGGTTACAGATTGTCGACCTTTCTCTCATCCCTTCCAGTTCTGCTGCCACAACAGAAGCTGATCACAACAATAACCCATAAACTACCAGTTACAATAAACTTTAGCTGGTTTCTGTTCGTTTATGTCACTATTTCATGACTATACTTTACCAGATGAATGGATACGCCATGGCTTCCATCCATTCATAGACAATGGATGATTGGATGGATGTTGATTACATGAAATAGAAGCAGTAAGAACTTCAACCACTGAAGGTTCACAAGTCCGGCCTTTAAAATGATTTTTATTTTTTAAACTGTGCTTCTTAACGGGAGACGGAGACAACAAAAAGCCGAACAAACTAAAACAGTTCAAATCCACATTATTAAATCTGTTTTTTCTTAAGCTGTCACATAGCAATCACATTTCTTTTTGCTTAGCAAGCCAAGAAAAGTGCTGAAAAGGAGGAAACAGCTCCGAGCTTTTGATCTCCTCAATAGAATCCTGACCCCATTTTACACTTTCCTGCTTCAGATAATCTGAGGAATCCTGTTCATCTTTAAATCCACCCGTTTCGCTTCACTTCACTTCAAAAGACGACGGCTGCTGCTGCTGCTAGCTGAGCTACATCTCCTGAATAAAATCCAGCTTTGATGAATTAAATCCTCTCTGGGTTAATCAAAGTATTACCCCAGATGATTATGAAGAAGGGAAAAATGTTTAACTCGTACTGCAGAATTTAATTCCTGCTCACTTTAGCCAGTTGCTAACTAGCTCTTTTGTTAGCATGTCGCTACAGAACGAAACCTGATCCTCCTGAAGCTCCAGAAGAACATCAACACATGACATGTGCTACACATGCCGCCATGTTGCATTGGCTCATGTACGTAGATTACATGTGATTTCCTGATGTGGTTCTTCAGTAATACTAGAAACAGTTTTGGTTATGTTTTCATATTTAATGACGGTCAGCTGGAAAATCAGTAGAGTAAATGCAAAACCTAGAGTAACCTAAAAGTTATATTCTTCCATTTCACAACTTGTTGCACCTTTACTGTGACTTTTATTTTTTTCAACTGAAAAACTGTTGAATTTTTAACGGACAGACCAAATCTGTTTACAATAACATAGAACTGCACACAAATTAACAAATCTTTAACAAGATGACTGCAGAGTGCAAACACTTCCACTAATACTGTGTAGAAGCACCAATTTGTGAATTAATATAGGTGTAAAGATCTGATGTTACTCAGAGTATATATATATATATATATATATATATATATATA